>JAYKAV010003157.1:45279-75776 GCA_035582835.1 Phoebastria nigripes
TTTTTTTTTTTTTTTTTTTTTTTTTTTTTTTTTTGCTTAATTTGTAGCAATACTCAGCTCAGTATGCCAAGAATCTAGGTTATTATAAACTATACAGCTGAGACTACAAAAACAAAAACATGCACTGGAAAAATTGAAAACCTCCTTGGCAAACATCCAAGCCAACACTGGACCTGAAAGGACAGAACATGAAGAATAAGGTTTAAATCTAAGCCTCCATCTTAGCTTTTAAGAGAACACTCATTATTTTAATCTTTAACGAACCTTCATAATAAAAGTAATTCAAAAAGCAATTCATCTGAGGCTGAGAAATGCTGTGCCACACACTGGTCCAAAGTGAAGCTTCTGGTACAGCATTAAACCCTCAAAAGTGATTCCAGCATCAATACTTATTTTTCCTGCATTTTTCCCCACTTTATTAGAATAGGTATAAATATTTAGTAGTAGAAAATCAAGAGCTAGCAGAATAGCATACAACACTGCAAGCACCAGAGCAGTATATAAGACAGTCACACACAGAAAACATTTCTTCTTCACGTACTTCCTTTTATCAGATGTTTCAATACGTTACTATTATAACTATTGTAGCTATTTCTCATCACTATGTCCTTTCCTAGAATATTTAATATAAAGTTGTTTAATAAACACTCACAAAACTCATAGTGCTTAGCATCACACACACAGATTTCAGATATCTCCTAGCAACTTCCCTGCCAAATATTAAGCCAAAATAGTTATTTTAGCGCAGATTCAGCAACACCTAGACTGAGCGAAGCATGTCCGCTGATTCTAATCCAGTTCCAAAGATGAGATGTGTGTTTATTAAACCCACATCAGTTTATATTGCTCCCATTCATAACATGACCCCCAAGATGCACCGTTCAGGACCCCAAGCTATTCAGGATTCAGCTCCACACCTCAGCATTGCCAGTAGAAAGTCCTGCTGATTTAACCTGTTCCTGGCTATCGCCAACATAGGGCGGCTCCACTGATGCATGGTGGCATTTTGTGTGTAACTCAAACGGCCTCCCAGCCGCTGGCCCTGCTGAAATCACGGGGCTATCCAACCCTATTTGGAGTGAGTCTAGTTAAAAGCCTTTACAGTGGTTTCAGCCACCACTGGATGAACACACCAAAGGTTATGGCTCCTGATCTGTCTTCATAGGCTCCTACCAGTGCTTCTTCATTTACACCACTGTAAGATCTCAAAAACTGCTCTAGCAGCGGGGACTGCTGGCAGCATTACCTACTGTGCGACACAGCCCTACATTTGCTCTCCTGGCTATTGCGAGGGGGCTGACTGGCATGTCCCACACAGTGCACGGCAGTGCTGCAAAGCCAAGTCGCAGAGAAACCCTCAATTCGCCTGGGTCCGAGCAGTCCTGGCTTTGCGATCCTGCAATTCAGCATCACAACCACGTGCTTTGGAGCCCGTCATTTTGCACAGAGTAGAAACACTATGTTTTACAGGTGTTCTTCCTCTAGCAGCAGAGGACATCCCTCTGTATGAGCTGACTTACGGTCCTACCCTTCAGCAGCAGTCGACAAAAAAGCTGATTTTCTGGAAGGAAACGGGTGCTGAGTACTGGCCATTACCAACCCACAGCAAACGTTTCATTTGCAAGTCAGAAGTAAGGTAGATTTGTCACCTTAACTGCTCAAAAAGAATAATACAAAAGGCAGTTTTGCAGGTGTGGCACTTTCATGGAAACAAAGCAATAAAACACTTTATCTCAGAGCCTGAAGTTATTGCGAAACATTTGTGTGCTGTGGCTCCAGACGGCCTCAGGAAAAAAACCCTCCCTGGGCAGGTTGCAGTTGACCTCGGTTTAACAAAAGCACAGCCACACTCGCCTGATCTTCTGGGTATCTCCCTAAATTTCTGCTTTGCACCTTCAGTGATGAACACAGCAGGGTCACAGGGCCTCCAGCTACTCTCTTGGCAGGGTAACGGGTTTGGTCCTCAGCTCTGAACCCTGCTTAGGACAGCTCTGCAATTCTCACAACAGTCAGAGAAAACAGAGGGCCAACAGGCCCATGTGAAGAGCAGATAGAGCGAGATGTGTATTTTTTTAAGCCCACGCTGGTGGTAGACAGTAGGGAATTTGGATTTAAACAGCAGCAAAGGCAATTTTGCTTCAGCAGCTGGAGCCTCCTGGTGACCTTGCAGCCAAGTTTGAGCTGAGCTGAGTCCCTGCGCTGTGGCACTGGTGAGCCAAATTAAGAAATTGCCTCTCTCCTCCCCACTCCAGTGCAGACAAACTCTGTTACACAGTTCGGGAGGAAGCCACAGATTCACTGAAGAGCTGGAGGACACCACTTTGCAAGCTAACTGCCTTCCTCCTTGCCCACCTCGCTGGCTGGAGAGCAGAGTCCCTGCCCTCGCCCATCAATACACAGATGGAGGGAAGGGATTCAAGTAACACCTGCACATTGTTTCAACAGCCCTGGTTGGGGGGGAAGGACACAGCAGAGGTACAAAATACACAGCTGATACAGAGCATGCAGCCAGAGCACACGGCGAGTGCCTTGTCTGCAACAAGGAGTGTGGCTCTGGCTCCCTGGCACAGCAGCGCAGCACACCCACTCCATCCTGTTCCTCAGATGCAAACTTCAGGGACCAAAGTCCRACTAGAGGCCCTGAGATCCTTAGGAAATAATGACTCCCATCTCTTGCAAGGCTGGCCGTGGCACAGAGGAGGGCAAAATAAAGAGCACCCTAAATAGACTGCAGTCAATCTTTCTGGTGGTGTTTTTTAGGAGGACAGGGGATGAGGGTTTTTCACTATGCTGCAGCAACTGGGGATGCTGCCCTGGTCTCCCACCACAACCGTGCCCCGTGTACTTACTAGCATTCAGAGGCAGAGATTTCTGTTGTTCAGGATCTTACCTCTTCTCTCGCTGATATGGTGGAAGCAGGAGTGTTGGGCACAGAGCTGAGGGAGGTGCTTGGTCCCGTCCCTGATGAACTCTGTGAGTCCCCATCTCCAGCAACATCATGAATTTCTCGAGCAAGGATGGCCACATCCTTCACCAAGGTTTGACTGAGCCTAAAGCACAGGGTGTGCAGCAGAGCCATTAGGACACATGATACAACAAGCCTCGTATTCATAAAATATAAAAAGAGCAGCCACAAAAAGTTTGTGGGAACTATAACCTCTGCAGAAGCTAGGGAAAGCAGGTTTTTTTTAGGGTGCCTCGGCAGGGTGCCGAGGAATACTCTGGCTGCACACAAAATAAATTCGCTCCCCTCCTGAACCCAGCTTCAAAGTAGAGATTTGATAAAAAGCAAATTCTAGTGACTACACACTACCAGAAAGTATTGGAGACGATCCATAAAGAAGCTTTATGTTATTGCTCCCCCACCCATCTGCTCTACTTCCTTTTTTTTTTTTTTGTAGAACACAGTCAATTTTTCTTCTTGGGACTTCTTTGTTTTCCCTTAAAAAGCTCATACAAGGAAAAAAGCTTTTTTCTTTGTTACTTAAATAATAAAAACTCAAATTCTCTTTCCCTCTTCCTTGTGGTTTATAGACTGTAAATCAAAATATGCCTCCACATTCTCCAGAAGGGCTGAGGGATTACCAGGGTAAGCACGGCATACCTTACGAGGGATCTGGTTTTCAGAAACCAAGTCTTGAAACTTCAAGCCCCTTGACAGGTGTCCAGTTAACACTCAGCGATTGCAGCACTCTGCTCTACTTGCTCTAGATCTCAAAAACAGTTTCTAAGCGTCTGGATTGTTGCTAGCAGAGCTTAAAAAAACCGCTTCAGACCAAAAGTAGCTGTTGTGGTAATTCTAAAGAAAAGCTTCTGAGAGAAAAAAATAATCTTCCAGCTAGCTAGCTTCATCTGAAAGACACTTTCTTCTTTAATTCGAAAAACGAAGCAATGTAATAAAACTGTCAGTTCATCAAAACATTTCCTTGGAAAGAAAACGCATAATTGAACTAATAAAAAGCAGTTTGATCTGCCTGCCTAAGGTGTCCCCTATCCGTGCTGGTTTGGATACAGCTGTCACCAAACGCATCCATTATGTGATTCACTTACTGTAAACAAGTGGCATTTTCCCTTTTAACTCTCCCTGACTCCTCTAAACCCCTCCCAGTTAATTTGGGAGCAGCAACGGAAATCAGAACTGCAATTACGAAGCAGACTCTGTGACCGAGCCCTGCAACGTGCAGCGCCAGACAAGTCTGACGCAACCATTTATTTATAGCTGCTGCAACCCTAAGTGCTCTCCCGCGCTAGGAACGCTGCTAGGAGGGAAGCCAGCGTCTCCCACATGCACACTTCATGTGGTACAGGTAATGCAGCCAGGTTTGAAGGCTGACACACTTTCTAGCAGCCTGACAGCAATGATCACACAAGAAAAGCCCTTTTGAGATCAGTGCGGCAAGTGATATGGGTGACATTGAAATGCTGACCAAAAGCAGACAGAAGACGGCTTCCTCTGTCAAAAGTATTTCAAGTATGGCCAGTACAATGGAAGACCAGTATTTCTGGAAAGTTGGCATAACACAGTTGCATATTAGAGATGTCAAACGTCAAATGCCACTGTTTAAAAAAAGAATCTATTTGCTTTACTGCTGAGGTCCTCCAGGCAACCGTCGGACCACCAGTATACAATAGGTCCCGTATCCAGGGACATCAAGCTAAGCAACCACTCATTTATACACAGGGCCCAGACAGATTTTCTTGTTTGGATGGAATTGTGCCAAGCAAAGAGGTTTCTGCCCCGCAGCAACTGCTTACTGCTCCCTCACCAGCTTCAGGCAAAGCAGCTTCAACAGTTTACATATTCAGTCTTGCTAATCCATTTGACTTCCTCTGCAGAGAATTAGGACAGTTCACACCAACCGGTCCATGCACACACAGTGACTTCCAGCAGAAAGCAGAGATAAGCAGGTATAGACAGTTACATCTTTTGACAAACTTAGAGCTATAAGAGGAGACCCATCCACAGCCTGAACAAGAAACAAACCAAGATACAATGCCCTGCACCTTGGCATTTTCTAGAGAGAAAGTACAACTAGCACAGCCTAGCACAGGCTGTAAAGCTTCATGAAAACCTTCCAAGTCTGAACAAGCCTATGTTCAGATATGAAGGAGAGGGAGGGCACACAAACAACACGAGAGAGTGCCTCTCCTCCTACCTCCACACCTGGGTTTGATTTGAACACCAAGGAAAATTCAATCCATTTTCAACATGTGGGTCAATACATAAAGCCCCACCTCACCTGGCTATTTCTGCTATCTCTGCTGTTTGCGCCATGAAGTTGTAGGGGTCAGGGTGGTCATCAAAATCTTCATCGTCATCTGTTTCTCTGCCATTGTGCTTCTGCTTGCTCAGCCCAGAGCCACGTATCCTCGGCGTTTGTGTGGCTGTTGAAGTATGGGAGCGTTTGTGTTTAGGGGAGCTGTGATTTGAGCCATATTCTTCCTCCGAAGTAGAAGTGTAATCTGAACCCTGTGGTCTCCGCCTTGATGCTTATAAAAAATGAATTGGTTTCAGACTGAGGAAAGCAGTAAAGAATAACTACAAAAGGGCAAAAAGGTAACACAAAACTAGCCCAAGAGCACAAGGAAAGGAGAGATTCTGTGCAGATTTTAAGGTAAACAGTACATTCGCAGAGCTTATTTCAAAGTTGAGCACTTCTATGGCTCCCATTCACTACACAAATTTGGAGTGGGAAATTCCAATGGAAAAGCAAAATGACTGTGTTAACAACTCCAGTGTAATAAATTATTACCACAGACTTGGCTTTCCATGCACAGAAGCTCTGTGTATAAGTAGCACACGTTTCAGGCTCCTCATAGTCCCACAGAAGTCCTTTTCTAAAAAGAGCCCAATTTTCAAGCCTGCAGACACCTTTTCTATTAGCTGTAAGTACAAGCAAAAGGAGGGTTTTTTGAGTGAAGAACAGACTATAGTGCTTGGTGTTATTTGCAAAAGTCCACACCCCCACATTCGCCTCCTGCCTCGCAATTCACCATTAATGACACTCTACGAGAAAGAGCATTCACGCAGTCAGGATCGGCTTCAACCCCTGGAGCCAAGTGGAAGCTGCCCACTTATCCCAACCGGTTCTGCAGATCCGTAGACACCCAGGTTTTCCTTGCATGAGAAGCATCGAGATGTCCTTATTTGAAAAACTGGGTTCCCAGTGTTTGCTGCCTCACTACACTCTCTGCGGATACCGCTTCATTCCCTTCCGTCCTTCCCTGGAGAATGAAGACCCACCAAACACAGAACCAGCCGAGTTATTTAAAATTACAACACCTAAAAGCTTCACTGTGTTACCAAGATTATCATAATGCTGAACCACTGCAAGCGAATTAAGCCAGCATCATAGATAATACAAACAAAAGTAATGAATTTGGCATGTAAGATGCAGGTAGAAACTATAGATAGTTACTGTATAGTGAAAAAGATATTCCTAGACATCGCTATCTCAGCTGTAGCTATATAAATGTCTTGGCTTACAGAAAAAAATGAAGTTGTTCATATTCCATCAGTAGTGTTTTGTTTTTTTTTTTAAATGCAGGTTTAGAATCAAGAGGTCACCCTGTCATTGAACAGCAATTTTAAAATGAAGAGCCTCATATTCCACCCCTGTACGTCAAGCAAAATCAGAATCAATTCCCTCAGTACCGTTGCAAGTTACACTGAGTAAACAAATCATGTACACAGAGGAGCAGGGGAGACAGCCCCTTAGCTTTCAGAATTGGTAACTTGGATTATTCTGATGTTATCTGTGCGTTTCACATAAAGTTACTTCAGATGGCCCCACAATCTACAGGCATTTCTTGTCTCATGGCCAGATAGTTCATTCTGTTCCTCTGTTAGCGAGATTAACTTTCTCCCACTGGGAGAGTTGGAAACTATTGTGGTTAGCTAAACACTTTAAGAAATCCTTGAATAAATCAGCCACATCTGCCTCCTTACTCCCAAAGCTCAACACTCAATGCTTTCAAGGGTTATTGTATCATGCTAAAAAATGTCTTGATGGCACAGTGCAATAGTTCAGTTTATCAACGTTCACTTTTGTTCCAGGAACAGGGTGCTAGGTGTTGATTCATTATGTCTATAATAGCCTTAGTATAGGAATATGCATCACACACTTGGTACAGCACAATGAAGCAAGAAGTACACTAGTATACTTAGAGAGTGTGCAAGGTCCACAATCCTATCAAGGAATTAGGAGGTTAGTATTTTACAGCARCTAATTCAGAGAAAGGATTAGCATCATCTGCTGCAACTATGCACAAGGAAAGGTGTTAGCATGCTGCTACAGAGCTCTGGAAATCAAAAACCAATTCATTTCAACCAAGAACTGGCCAACGCTTATAATTTTTCTCCAAATGATTTGAAGCCTGTGGTCCAAAGGCAGAGGGAGTGCAAAGAGTGCCTCCTGTTTGGAAAACTCTGACCACACTATTTTGCTTTAAATTTGTTATTGTTTAACATGAAGTCAATAGCATCATCTCAAAAAAGGCAAGAGGAAAGACTCTTACTCTTTTAGCTTATTCACATTCTGATTTACATGCATATACAAACATGTAAGAAAAAAAATCATTAAAACAAAAGCGAAGCTAGATGCACTAAAACAATCCAAATCAAAACAAGCAGCAAATAACATTTTTAGCATGCAATAAAAATGAATACTGCAAGAAGGATAATTATTTCAACTGTATGAAAATATAGGAAAAGGACACATCCAGAACTCTAAGACCCCTTACAAAAACACGTATCTGCTGAAAATAGCATCCCTCTCAACAGGCCCAAGAAGCCCAGCCAAAGGGGTTCTTTCTGTCCCTTTGGCCCCCCATCATTCCTAAAAACCTTAGCAAATAGATCTGCTTTGCCATATCCATGGTAGGTCAAGGACTACAGGCATAGACCACGACTTAGACAAAAGGTATTGGGGACAATCTCTGATTATCAATTACCATCTTAGAGTTGTCATCTGCATTGTCCCCACCTCTTAATTAAAGGCTGATTTCAATATGATAAATGTTGATATTGCAAGGGTCTGTTGAATGCACAGCTACAGGGCAAGATAGCCCCCAAACCTCCACCTCATGGGAAACACGACTGTGCACCTGCCTTACCTATGGCAAAAGTGAATGAAAATACACAGTAGCGGGAAACTCTTGGAGCAATCAATGTGTAGTGTCCAGCTCCGCATTTGCATTTACAGGAAGAACAAGGGAACAGCCTTCACAACACAGGGACATTTATTTCTTGTTCTCCTGCTTCAGATGCCTTCAAACCTGCCACCTTGGACATCAGCTGTCATCAACACCATTATAAGCTCTCTGGGAGCAAACTTTGAATCTTAGAAGTCAAAGAAAAACAGAACAGAATTCCTTGTAGCACTGGAAAGGCATTAAATTCTACATTTTTAACAGAAAAATGGCTAAGCATGCTCCTGTCAAATGGCAAGTGGTTGTTCAAAAAACAAAGTCAATGGAGAGGAAAAAAAAAAAAAAAAAAAAAAAAAAAAAAAAAAAAAAAAAAAAAAAAAAAAAAAAAAAAAAAAGAAAAATAGCTATTTGCAATATCCTCACAGAAAACACCACAATAATATCTCACTGGTTATGAGATATGCTCTGCTGTCTCCAAACCCACAGGAAATCTCAACCTCCGTACTGCTCCTTAATGCAGACTTTTGTACTCACTGATGCAGCACTCATATTACTGAGATACCAATCCTTGGCAACCATGTGCAGCCTATAAATCAGAAAGAGGGCAACAGAGGAAAAACATAAAACACGAGCACTTACTGGATGAGGAGGAATACTTGACACTGCTTGAACGGGTCCTGCTGAAAGGCTGCTTTGCGGAGGCAGCGGCTGCTGTTTTCCTCGCCGCRGCTCTAACCTCTGAAACACCCGTCTTCCGATAGGACTCCACACTCCGGCCCGAAAACCCCGACCTCGACTGCGCTGTCTCGGAGTCACTGGGCACAGTAAACGAACCTGCCCGTTTCCTCGGCATGGCGAGGATGTCCAGCCGGGAGAGCTTCTTCGTCTCCGTGGACTGCTTGGGGCCCGGAGCAGTGGCTTCAGGGTTGGAGGCCGTTTTCTCAGCATCGACACATTCGTTGTCTGAAGCATCTCCCAGCCGGGCACGACGTAGCTTCGAGGCCCTCGTGGGCCGTGGGGTGGATAAACTGTTGGAGCGGGTAAGAACTTGCTGGATTTTCTGCACATTTGAGGTCGTTTTGCTGTGGTCCTCCTTGGTGGCCTGAGTAGAAGGTTTCCTTCTGGGAACCGGCCGGGTTACTGAGTGCTCGTGATCAGACACGACCGCATCAGGGACCGGCAAGTAGGGCAGGCTCGAGCTTCTCTCGTCGTCCGTGAAGTCAAGCGACCCTCGAGCCCCAGCGCTCCGCTTCATCTGGAAGCGTTTGGCAGCCTCCGCACGGTTTGATGCCTCCGGTGCTTGCGTTTTCCGCTTCTCCGTCAGCCTGTCCCGAGCGCTGGGCTGCCCGCACTGGTCCTGGATGGATGGCGTGGAGGAAGATTTCTCCTTCTGCAAGCTTGCGACTGCTTTGCGTTTTGGGGCGCTCGTTGGGACGTTCTTGCCACTCACCAAGCTGACCGTGCTGGCAGTGTCCACATCCGAGTCCCCTGACAAGGAGTCCTCCAGCTGACCAGCAGTTTCCGAGGACTCCAGCTGTTGGCTTTGACCAAGTAATTTGGCTTCCAGTGCTGCCAAGGCAGTTTCAGTGTCCTTAAGGAGAAGATGAGTCTCCTGACCAAAGTCCATACGGGTTGATCGAACAGCCTCTAAATCTTTAAGCAGAGGGTGACTTGAAATATGTGGGAGTTTATTTTGAGGAACACCACCGCTTGATTTATCTTTGGTAAAACTTTCCTGTCTAACAAAAGATGATGTTTCCTTTCCTGCCACGTTTTCCTGATCTTGAGGAAGACTCTGGTGAAGGGAAATAACCACTTTTCCTGCTGCATTTATGTAAGCACTAACATCTTTGACTGGTGGCTTTCCAGGAAGTGGTGTGCCAGCAGTCTTGAAGGAAAACTCCTGATCTTTGCTGTCTTTGTCTGCTCGAGCATGGGACATGCTCAGAGAGAGCTTTGAGGGAATCCCCACGTCGTTGCTGTCGTCACCAATGTAGAACGAAGTAGAAACTGGCTCACTTACAGCTCTCACGTTTGAGACCCGGGAGGCTCCTGGCTGTCGGCTCTCTGATTTTGTTTCTTCCCCCATCTGCTCTAGCATTTTATTGTTCTCTTTATATTTCTTGCCTTTTTCTGTGCTGAAGCCATCGTCAGATCTGCTGGCATCGCTGAGGCTATCTGGATCCAAGTCTTCTTGAATGAACAGGTGGCTGCTGGGATCGCCATAGGCTTCCACGCAGTGGTCCTTCACGATGGTTCTCTTGGTAACCTCAGAATAGGACTCCTGGCAGACCAGGACCGTGGGCGTGGGGCTGTCTGATTTATCGCTTGGTGGGAGTTGGGGAAGAAGGCGCCTTGTTCTCAAGGGCACAGCATTTTCTGGTTCCCCAGGTTTTGGGGCTACGGTGCTTTCTGAAGAGAGTTAAGTGGACAAGAATCAACTGTTGTACAACTATACCACTTGTTTATTTATTTAGGAAGAGCTTGCTCCTGCAAAGTGCAAGTCCACAAAAGCCCTCACAAGACACGTGCTTAGAACTAAGTTTTTATGTATATGAACACCAGTAGGGCCTGGCTGGTGCTTGGTCCCTCAGGTTTATCAATACAGACACTTAAGGTAAAATTGTACTTAATGCCTTTGCTGGGTCAGAGTACTCAACACCTTCCCTCTCTCAAGGTAGGATTTCAGATTCATTCTCCCATAATATACGTCTCAGTGGAAGCACATACTTTAGAGGGTAACGGCATTGCTGGCATCAATCTACCATAAATGAGGCCATGGGAAGGAGTTGAAAAGCAATCAGACAACTCACTGCAATGATGCAGTGTTTTAAGTGCCATTCTACACAACACAGCCCATTTGACTAAATAGATGGTGTTTTTCACAGTACAAGTTCTCATATGATGATATCCCACAGCAAAGTCTCAGGAGAAAGACCCTATAGCAGTGAAGAGGGTCTGAATTAGAGGTCACTGCCCCAGCCACAGGTGGGCTTGTCAGTATGGACACACTTCATAGAAAGGGCGCTTTTATTTCTCCCATGCCGCTGGCCAGGACTTCATATCTGATACTGCCTTTAAATACCTGGATAACTGGTTATTTGACTATGGTAATATTTCAAACACTCCGGGAGTCAGGTTCTCACACAGTGTGAAAACAGTGGCAATGACCTCCGAAACAAAGGTTTCTTCTAATCTTTACTGAATCTATCTATAGCTGTTGATGGCATGAAAACAATGACAAATATTTCCAACCAAAGAAGTTGAAAATGTTTACGAAAGCCAACAAAACGCTCTTCTCCCTTTCTCACATACCAACAGGACCATGGGGTCTGTAAGCTGTCTTCCCAGTTCCGATAGGAGCCTGATTTCCTCCCGCTCCCCTTCTCCCCTCCATACCCAATTTTCTACGCTGATCTCCATGCTTCAAACCTGCCACCCAACAGCAAACCCCAGAACAGCCTAAAATTCTCAGCACAGCCAGACACAGGAGAAGCACACAAAAAAAGCACAAGTCAGCAATTAAGTCCAAGACAACTTGCAAAGGGCTTTCATCTGGCATCATAAGGCAGTCTAAAGAATCACTACTTGGGGCTAGTTAACACCCAAGGCCCTTACGATATTTCTCCTTCCCAGGTGCCCTTTAGTCATGTCAAATGTAACATTTAAGAACTTCTTGGATGACTCTGAAATGCAAACCAGAGGCTCTCCATCTTTACTCCACCGGGAACGATTCACTCTGTCCTTCCCATCCCCAAATACATTAGCTAAACCAGAAAATAAGCCACAGCCAGACGCACAGAAGCCCTTAATTTCTGCTTTTCATATCATCCTGGCTTAGATTCAGCCACTTTCAAAAAGTTATGTCAGGATGAGACTTACCTGCACCTCCATCACCCTGCCCAGAGACAGATCCAGAGTCAGAGTAACTGTCCGCAAGGCTTGCCCACCTAGACACCCACTTCTGACTCCCTTGAGATGCTGCAGACACCTACAACAAGGTGGGGAAGGCAGTGTCAGAAAGAGGGTTTGTAAACCAATCCTAGCCACAAAATCTCTCCTCTCATACACACATCACTCAGTCTCCTCAAAATGGAAATCAATCTACGCATCACGTTTCCATCCAGACAGAAAACCCATCTACACCTCCACCACCCCAGCAAATCCACCTGGACTGCCCGTACCTGCGCATCAGCCTGAGTCCCACTCACAGCTTTTGAGGCAAATGCCTGGAGCAAGGGTGACTTCTGACTAGTGCCATTTTCACTGATTAGATGCTGATGAGAACTGGAGTCATCTTTTTCACCCTTAATTATTGGTCTAAAGGCTGAAGAGATTCTGGAAAATTCAGGTGACTCAAGAACACCAAAAACCTGAAAAGGTGTTTGCATAGGAAAGATTAAAAACCAAGAAAACAGGAAAATATTAGCCCAAAATCCAAATCCACAAGGCATTAGTCACATACAAACTATGATCCCAAAGGGCCAGAAACACTTGCCACCGCTTCCATATAAACTAAGTAAATCATTTTCTTCTCTACTCCACAGTAGCAGCAGCTTTAAATACACTTATTCATAGAATCCCACTCACGCCCACCTTTTCTCTCACCCTCATTATTTCGGTGCGTTGCCTTTGACAGTAGTAACTTTCACTGAAAAGGAGTCCCTTTTCAGCCCTGAGAAATTTAGGATGAGTATCAGAAAAAGCTATTTACCAGCTAATTCACAGAGAATTAGAAAAAGCTGGGAAAACTCCACCTCCAGGGTCTTTCATAGACTGTAGCAGCAAGTGGGCTGAGCAAAGCAGCCTTGCACTGCCACATGAGGACCTGGGAAAGGATGCACCTCAGAGACAGTTGAGTGTTTGAGCTAGCTGGCCAGATTCCCTCTGGAGATAAACAGGCTTTCCTAGGGGGGGTGACCAAGATCCATGCCTCCAAAGGGCTTGTTTCTCTTCACTGACTAAAAGTAGTTTAGGGGAAGATGCCACCATGGATGGTACCTAGGCTGGGCAGAGATAGCCATAAAGTTCTCCACTCTCACTTCTATTAAAAAAAAAGTGTGTGCGCGATGGTGGGGGAATAAAAAGCAGAGCCACCTCAAAACCTCAGCAAGTCCAGAATTCATATCATCTTTCTTCCTGAACAGAGACACTGAGGTCCAGTTATTAGCTGTTTCCCAAGTGGCAGGTCTGCACTGCACCAAGTCTACAGCAGTCAGGAGCAGAACTTGGCCAGCTTGCCTGCCCGAGTCACACGGCTGCCAAGACTACTCCCCAGAAATAATTGTATTTTTATGGCATTTTTTCCTCATATTTCCCCACCAGAACAATTAACTATCTAATGTCAGGACTAGGGCCTTGCTGTGGCTTAAACACCTTGCCCTGGAAGCTTCCGATCACATTTCAAACAAGATGTAAGGAACAAGTGTAATAAATAAACAAACGAGGGAAGCTAGATCCAGGCTCACAGAACATTGTATACAAAGCTCTAAAGCCAGGTTCAATTAAGGCTTCCTTTAAACCTCACCATCCTCCTGTCTTACACTTCACTAAATCTTCATAGCAACTTGCCAGTTTTGTTTTCATAATAGACCACAGATGAAAGTTAAACCTGAAAATCAGCCAAATTTTGGTTTGCCCTGCGGTTGCTTAGTTGGGTGGGTTTTTTTAAGCCTTTCCCTCATCTCTGGGGTTTTGTTTTTAGGCTATCACTCACTTTGCAAAATCCAAACAAGTATAGATCCATCTAGGATTGCCTCTGCCCTAGACCACACCCTTTGCTATCTCAACTAGCTGCCACTTGCCCTGCCAGCAAGCACTCCCTTTCTAACCAGGCACAGCCAAATACAGAACCACCCACCACTAAGGCCTGTGAAGGATCAAAAGCACCAGCCCTTGGCCTGCGTTTCCTTTGGCCTACCACGAGATGCTGCATCAGTGATGGGCTGCAGCTCCCGTTTTTGTAACAGTGGGCAGGAGGTGATGCAACGCCAAGGCAGAGGCTTGGGAGAAGTACTAGAGAGCAGAGCTGCTCCCAGCCACGGCTCTCGGCAGGATCAGCCTCATCTTTATTCTGTTGTTGCCTTTCCTCTAAACAGATGGCAAGCCCACTCTTGCACTTTTGCATCCAAATCCCATTTTGGAAGCAAGGCGGCTCTTTGCTGTGGGCTTACCTTGCCTTCTTGCACTCTGTGGTTTTTTTGTTTGTTTGTAATTTTGTTGGTTTGTTGGGGTTTTTTTAAAGACCACCCTCACAGTTTGTTGGGGCCTATCCTTAACACAGGTCACCCAGGATGATTTCCCACCCCTAACCATAAACCCCTGCCGCACCCAATTCAAAAGGGAGCAGTCCTTCACAGCAACAGCTAATGAAGCCCAAGCCTTCAGCCCTCAGCTCACTGGCCAAGCACAGAAAAGCAGCATTTACCTGATCTATCATTTTTCGCGCTTCCTCCACCTCTTTATCCTGTGATTCCGTCTCAATGGTGTATGTGCCCGTCTCGCTTACACTGTCTTCCTCATCATTCCTCCTGCCCTGGGCAGACTTTACCTCCGGAGGTGGAGCAGAGGCAGGCTCTGGTTCTGATGATATAACCACACGTGGAGCTACCGGCATGGGCAGAGGTGCTGGTTTCTCAGCGCTCGGCTTCCCAGACGGAGCAGTCTCCCGCAAATACTCAGCCATAAAATCCTGAGCCATTTTAGACTTCCTCCCAATGCTCCCGTAAGTTTTGGCCGATGCTCTGGAAGCAGAGGAGGACGAAGAGTTGATCCGATCCTCTGTCTTCTCCCTCTTGAAGGAGCTAGTTCTTTGGGTCCCGGAGGAGCTGTTACTGGGTTTACCCGCCTGGGCCCCGGGGTGGGACGGCGGCACTGCATTTCCCAGCTTCTCTGCTGGCAAAGCATTCTTGCGCTTTTCGACCTTGGTCTTCAGCCCCGGATCGGTGTCGCTTTGGGAGGAGTGAGCGCTGTGTGTGAAGGACTGTGATCGCTTCTTCCGTGGCGTGTCCTCAAAGAACTCAATGACGAAGGCCTGCTTGTTGTGCAGCATCTCGTGGGGATCACGCCTCATCTGGCGCTGCAGCCTGGTTTGCTCCGTCGCACGTTCGCTGCCTGTCGTCGTCTCCTTCTCTGCCTTGGGCACCATGGGGTCTTCGGAGTCGCTCTGCGTCCCGTCCTCGTGCCTATTGCCTGGAAACAAGGTATGTAGATTTGACTTTCATATTCTCAGTTGCTGTGGCCCAGTTGAAATTTATCATTTCAGTTAAAAGAGAAAAATCCTATAGGATTAAACAAAGACATCTGCTGTGGTACAGGGATTGAGGAAACAAAAGAGAAGGCAGCTGTCTCCTGACCCCACTTTTCACAACTGGTTGGCTATCAAGTTATTAAAAAACAATTCAAGAAATCATTTCAACCCCAAGGGTTTCTGATTTTGTAACGCTGATTGTTTTAGATACCTAATGTTTTGTTTCTTTCTTTTTTTCCATTTAAATAAAAATGATAACATCATTTTGCCGTTCTGCCCAATTACTGTAGTCCAAGATCACCTCATTAGGTTCTCTCTGTTACAGAGCGGAAATATCTCTGCAGGATCAGTAAATAAACCCCGCAAACTGCATCCCATGAAACTAAATCCCCACAATGAAAGACCAGATCAGTGCATTACGAGTGCACGCACCTCTGAGTGCCCACGTTACCTACAAGGGGGAAATAAACGAGAGGCTAATAGAAAAGTGAATTTGCAGGATTCTTTACTTTTCCTGAAGATTTAAGAATCACACCATGACACCCCCATGAGTTACACCATCCTATCACCAGCCAAGCAAAGGTTAAATCATTACTTAGAGTTTATTAAGTTTAAAGTAAGTTTATAAATATTTTCACTTATGTTAGCAACAACCATCTTTACAACCTTCTCTATGTATCAGTGATGCCTGCCCCTCAGCACCTTAGTTCAGGACTCTCAGAAAGTTAAGTTAAACGAAAACTTAAAAGTAAACCAAAAAAACAAACCTTTTTTTGAAGAAGGAAACAGGTGTGAAGGCACACAACACGATTCAGTCAACGACCAGGAACCTGTCATCGGGAGAACGGGGAAAGAGGTCTCTGCGCTCTAGACTGTAATATGCAGCAAGATATACTGGCTAAAATACCACGTGTTTGAAAGGAAAACTGCTCAAACCTACTTTGCAAGTTCTCCAGACACATGGGTGAAGACCATTTATTACCTCAAGTTAGCTGTGAAAGATTAGAATTTAATACAAGATCCATTCAACCCAGGAGTCAGTCCTCTGAAGAGTTTCCTAACACCCTCATGAAGGAAGCCAGAAAACTTTGCATTGAGCCCTGAGGGCTGATAAGCTTCATCCTTGGAAGGGAAAGTTCTTAAATTAAAGGGTCTTGGGTAAGAACTCTGCTGAATGCAAAACAGTGAGGACACAAGGCAAAACACCCACCATGCCCATGGATGCCCCAGCAGAACACCATGCACATCCCCTCAAGCTGCTAAGACCTGCACTCTCTAGACTTGATACCAGGCTTTACATTCACCACATTGTTCCTGAAAGTGAAAAAATGTTACTAATGAACCCCATCGGTGGGCATCTCTGATTCTGAAGACCCAAACCTGGCAGGCAGCCAGCAGTAGCCTCCAAGACATCTTCAAAATTAGCCCTGCCGGAAGAACATGTTACACAGCTATCGCAGATAAGTGACACCCTGTCCTCTGCCAAAGCAGAGGTGGATAAACTCCTCAGGCCACCAACACTGTATGTTTTAATCAAATGTCCAAAGAGTTGATTTCTTGATATGCAAATTATGCATTAAATTACCTCAGCTTCTTTCCATGCCTTATGGACTGTAAAGAGGCAAGTGCAGTCAGTCTAGTATTCCTGTGCATCGCTCAGGAAAATCCTACGATGAGCAGCAGCTCCCTAACTCTCTAGTTTTCTCCAAGAGAAAAGAGCAAAACTACTGAAGCACATTTCTATCCCTGACAATGTTCTCCAGCAAGTCAACAAAATCCAGTATCACGATAACCAAAAAAACTCAACCCAAACCCCAAAACCCTCTATCACACAGTCACAGTAGACTGAAAATAAGACCCTGAATAACCAGGCAGGGCACCTCAACACTGTCCCTTATTGGGAAGAACTAGAAACAAGCAATGACAACAAAACAGTTCAATTTCCATGCCATGCCAAACCCCAGGGCTGGATATGTGAGACCTTTTGGACTGTAGGGGCTTCTCAAAAAACTGTACACAAACCAGCAAGTTGGAGGTGTAATAGGTAAAACTCTTCCTATTACGAGGAGGCTTTTTCCAACAAGGACCAAGCAAATACTCCTTTAAGAGAAAACAAGGTATTGCTCTCATTTAAGAAAGACCTCCAGCACAAGTAGGTCTGGTAACCTTCAATATGACTTCATCAGCTAAAGTTGCAGTTCAAAACGATAGCTTTTCCAGAGGCCTGCAAGGCAGTGAGAATGCAGGAATCAGTGGTCTCCTCCTAGCTGTTCAGTGCATGGCCCAAGAGAGACATCCAAGCAAGCCCAAATCTTGCAAAATATATTCAAAGTTGCATGAGAATCATGTGAGTCCCACCAGCTGCACTAAGAACTGGGCTCCAAACTACACTTCAGACCTTTGAAAATCCCCAAAGAATTCCTCACAGTGACACACTTAACAGGACACAGGTCCACGAAACCTGAAGTTTTTGAACAGAGCAGGATGTCAGAGAAGCTTTAGTTCAAAGAAAGAAGAAACCTTCTTCTACAAACACAACAATTTCCTCCATTGGTGATAATGCATATCTCAACTCTATCACCCGTCTCCGTGTCAGGACCTTTGGTCATCCAACCAAGTGGCTCTGGTCATTACAGCCATCAGGATGATCACACACAGCCTCTTCTGGACTACAGCTAAAAAGAAAAGCCATTCCTTCAGCTAGGAGAAGCCAAAAGAAGAAAATCCACTGAAATACCTGTGTTTACCAGCCTGCCTGACCACATGGAAATTATTTTAGACATTTAAAAATCAAAATGCTTTTTTCAATCACTGTTACTGCTGAGCTGGCATTATAGATGTAGAGGAACCAGATTAGAGTGTCCCCAGGCCAGCATCACACATGACTTCAGGGCCAGGTGAGGAGCCTGCCAGCCAGATTCAAAACCATTAACAGTCATTAAAGAAATATTCTTCACCTTGCAAATTTGGAGCAGAGATAATTAAGTCCAGTTCTCCTTGACAGGACAAGGGTTTTCCCCTTTTATTATGCTGCATTTGCACRGCCAACAGAGAACTATGTCCACATGGCAAGACATTCACTCACCTTTAAGCGTCCTCACATGAACCGGCAGGTCACTCTTTGTACTATAAACATCATCTCCTGGGGACTGCCGTCTCATCAAGCTTGGGTCATTCTGGACAAGCCAGTCAGCCACTTTGCTCTCCGCTGACATCACTTCTGTATGAGCTGGTTCCTTACTATACGGTCTTCTCTGTCTAAGCGAAAATTTAGTTACGTGGTCTTTTATCTTTATTTTACCGGGGGTACCATCATCAAATTCAATGGTGAAAGAGGCATGACTCTGTACAACGGGGGCTACTACAGCATCAACATCCTTTGTTGGGATCTCATGGACTTGTGTTTCTGGAGATTTTGATGTCTGCTGAAATTCTTTAGTTGGAATCTCAAAGTAACTTGGCTCTCTCCGGAAGGCAAACACAGACTGTTCTTGGGCATCTCTATAAGCAGAAATATTACCATTCAGTTCCTCTTCATGTTGGGTTATCTCTTTTGATCTTTCTACAAAAAGGAAGAAGAAAAAAAAAAAAGGCAAGAAAGCCTTAAATTCACAAACATTAGTTGAATGGGTTGAAGAAAAAAATACAAGTTCTGTTTTAGATAGCTTTGTACTCTGGCCTCATCACTGAAATCGGTGCTTACTGCACTGCTGCGGTCTGACCAACATTTGTTATATTCACTTTGTCCTTTCTTCCATTGCTCCCCAAAGAGAGAGCTGAGCACACACACATGCGCTGTTGTATGTGTTGCCAGAACCTATGTGGTTGGTGGCATTTTAAGGTTTCTGTATGCCTGGGCTGATGTGGAAGGAAGATATCCTGTTTCATTTTGCTGAATTCACTTACATGCACACCTACTCAACTTTCTACAGTTCAAAGGAAAAGCTTGAGTGTGCAAAGCTAATCACAGGTATCTTTTTGCTGGATCAACACCTAATTCTGTAACATCACCAGGGATAAAACCACATTTTGTCAGTGTAACCCAAACTTCTTGGCTAGCGTTCACTTACTTTATTTCAACCTCTTAGGAGGGCTGCTAATCACAACCCCTCTCTGCTATAGAAGAGATACACTGCATGTGCATCGAAATAAAAAACTTCTTTGTGCAGTAAAGCATATGCATGATAGAAACACCAGGTTTACTGCACAAGTGAAAAGGATGCATCTTCCATGCATACAGATTCACAACAACAGGAGTGGTAAGACTAAACGGCTTCCAAGGATGATGAGGTGCGAAACAGACTGCTTCCACATCAATCAAATCCAGTCAATGCATCAGATCTTAAAGTGCCTCTTAGGAAACTCCTGGGAGACACAGTGGATGGTTTATGCAGGTGGGCTGCATATGATCATAGATACAGCACTGCTGTTTAACTAGGTCTCAAACAACCTTAGTGAGGCCTTTCTCATACATACTGAACTATTCCCCAACTGCCATTTCTAATGTTCAAATATTTYAGGTGAAACATTTTAGTTTTCCCTTATTCTGGTTTCTTTGGCAGCAATCTACACATAGGAATGTGCAAATATGAGTACAAAAAAAGTGGTAATTAAAGGCTTCACACAGTAAAGATCAAAAATGTGCAGAAATTTTGTCCCCCTCCATCTTCTCCCACCCCAAATCACCTCCATTACCTGAGTAATGTTCCTCTTGCCTTCTGTCCTCCTTGTTATTTGCATCATCTTCCCCCCACCAAGACGGCTGCCCATAAAGAGGGGTGCGATAAGTATTGGTCTCTAGGAAGAGGATAAGCAAATACTTTTACACAGAAAATATCAATCTACCATGTTCACAGAAGTCAACCACATGCCAAAAAGGGAAAAACAGCAGGGCCAGATGAGACCGTGTACCTGTTACACTGCAGTTATAACAACAGCAAATTATACATAACAATGAGTATGTTCAGGCTTTTCTTCCCCGCCCCCCCCCTTTTTTTTCTTTTTTACCCCTTTTTTTCTTTTTTACGTTCTGCTGCAAGATGCTGACTCCACCTCCCTTCGCTGTCTTTCATAGCTGCATTTCCCAAATACTGGCTTTTCTCCCTCTCTAGCCTCATTATTCACAGAAAGTGGAAGCTTTTTGACAGGACAGACTGCAAAGCACCGAACACAAAATTGTCTGCAACTCACCTGCAGTTCAGGTGAAAATCAGACTGTTGTCCTGATCCCAACTGGGAATACTTTAGCTCTGCCCTTTCTTGCCCCACCATGTACTCGGATGTTGTGAGGCCAGGCATTTTTTCCAACTATTCACCACTCCCACTCTAAGTGACACACATACCACAACAGGAAATTCTTGAAGCGTTACAAACTTAGGGAAATGGTAAAACCATCTCCTTACACATACATAAAGAAGTAGTAAACTCTTGCTCTCAAAAGCTTAAAGTAAACCGAGCAGATTCCAGAGTCACTGCAGGACAGAGGTTTTTCTCATGGAGAAGCTTCCCCTAGAAGAGCCAGACTTTTATCGTTTTGTCTGCTCAAAGAGCACTCACTGAGAGATCAAGGCTTCGTTGCAACAACTGGTACCCAAAGGAGCTGATCCACTGCTTCTCATTTTGTCTCCCACAAAACAAGATTGTGTTTTGGCAGTGCCCTGGGCTGCTCCTGTTTATGCAACAAGTAAAAAGAATACACCTCAATTTACCTGTGGTATAGTTATTATTATTATGTTTTTATAATAGTTTAAGAGAAGCAAATAAAGTAGCTTTTGTTCTGTCATCTAGAGGTGATAGAGACACAAGGATAGGTCAGGGGCTGAGGTTAAGCTCCAGCTTTGTTAGCTGCTTCTGCCTCTACCCATAACAGCCATCAGCACATGCTTTACCAGCCACGTCTTAAACCCTGGCTCCAGCTACAGAGCCGTAGCCGGGCTTCTACCGAGCTGCTGCTCACTCGGCTTGTGGTTTTAAAACCACATGCTGCTCTGTGTAAAGCAGCCCTCAAACAGCCCTGCAATTTTGCATTCCCTACTTTAATAGGGACATGACAGAAAGTAGTCGTTCACATAAGGGAAGTCGGGAGAGGAAGGAGAATTAAATAATACAAAGAAAAAAAGAAGGCTGATTTTATGCTGCTGTTTCTAAAGCTACACAGACCCAATGGCCACTACTTCAGATGGATTTTTCTAGAATAGTTCCAGAGATATATAAGCTCGTACATTGACAATCCACAGGCAAACATTTTGCTTTACAGATGCAGCCCACAGGCCCTTTTCAAGAGATCTTCGTGTTTCAAAATTAACCATGTTGCCTCCCTTCACACTGAGGATCAAAAGAGGCTGCAAGTATTACTCTCCTTTCTGCCTAGAGTGTGTGGAAGATAAACTGTGTTCCCATTATGTAGGTGGCCTTTGAGAGTTCAAAGGAGGAAGCATTTCTCACTGTGAATAAATGGGAATTGCCAGGCAATACATTTCATAACTGAGGATGGGTAAACCACTCAAGGGAGAGGGGAAGGGAAAGGAAAAAAAAAAAACAAAAACCAAAAAAACCACCACACACACACCTATTCACAAGCTTCTCAATGAACAGAGGTGCCCAAATGTAGGTTTTGGTCTCTGCTAGGCTGAGACCTTCTGTCACACAGCCTAGCAGAAACCTACCACCCTCTCTTCATGCCATGACTTGCCCACTAGACTCCCGCCCCAACCACGCAGGATCTGCTCTACCAATGTCAGGCACTTCTTTTGGGCACACACTGCAATGGATTATCGCCCTCTGAAGTGCAGTATTGATCTTAGGGTTGATGACCAAGAGGCAGTCAGGGCCGGGAGAAGGAGAACAACACTTTGGGTGATGGACAAATCCACTAACAACAGCCAGCTATGTCTAGGGTAACTCACACCTAAAGGTCAATGGGGCACAGTGAAGGGCTGAACCCTGAAGAAACACATGAGATTTTGGATAGGCTCAGATTAATATGATCAATTCTGAAAGCTCATCAGTGGTTTAAGTTCCTGGTGGAACAAATCCTGAGCATACTACCCTACAGATGAACTGCAAAGACCATCTTGCACTCGACTCTTGCACAAGCAGCATCATTCCCAAGCATCAGTGCTGTTACTGCTTGCACCTTGCAAGGAGTTGCCTCATTACAGCTCATCTCTCCAGCACATCCCAGCCCCTCACAGGATCCCAAAGGCCCCCTGGTCTAGAAGATTCTAGTTATCTGTTCCAAGAAAATTTTGTTTCCAAAGGGGCAGAAGTGAGGTAAGAGAGTTCACATCCATCCTGCAGGACAGACTTCTTCCCAGAAGCAGCTCCAGCCCCAAGATCTGTGTCCCAGCTGCGTACTGGACACAGGAGCTACTGCCTTTCTCCCCCAGGAGCTTTTCTGCTACAGCAAAAAGGCAGCTAGGTGAGCAAGTCAAGATTGGTCAGACTTTTCTGTTGATGGGGAATTTTGGGATTACAGGGAAAGCTGAAGGAAAAGAAAAGAGGATTTATAAAGAATAATGAGCCAGTTCCTCTGCCTTCTCAAATTTCCCCCTCTACCCTAAAGAGCCCTAATAGATGCTTGGAAATTCCCCAAATTCCCCCTCTGACAAAAGCTAGCACAAAGCCAAAACCCCAGGGCACGTCAAGGAGCACCTACAGAGAGCGCATCAGATTGGGCAGAGTGCACTGAGCTGGGGCCACCAGCGTGGGAGCCACTCCATTGCACTCTCTGCATGGCGGCAGAAGGTCCCTCCTGCCGCCCTGAGGCATGACACAGAGCTCATGTGGCCCCACCTGCAACACTCTGTTACAGCGTGTATAACACATCTGCTCACTTCTGTGGGGTTTCTTTTCATTCCTTCCCTCTCCCAGGCTCCACAATAAACTGGAACTTCATTCTAAAGACTGCAAAAAGCACAGATGGGAAGCTGAGGAGTCAGTATCTTGCTATTTGGGGACAGTTTTGATATTTTAAGAGCAATTAATGTTTCCACTGAGCCTTCATATTAATTTGCATTTTGAATAACATTATCAAGTGACACAGATACCCTCATTCTCAGCTACTGCTGAAAGTGGCCAGATCCTGAGCCAGAGTAAAATTTCCCTGACTTCAGAAGAGCTACATGAATTTGCTGCCCTGCTCATATCAAAAGCTTCTGTCCTTTCTAATTTGCCAGCACAACCGACCTGACACCTCTCTCCGCTCCAGCTCTAACACAACAATATTGTATAAAAAGGGGAGGGGAAAAAAGAAGCACGATAGGAAGGCAGCTAAACCAGATGGCTGTGACAGAAGCAGGCCAGGGAGCAGCTACATCCGCAGTTCTGCCAGGGGCTTTGGTCTTTGCCAGCTGGGGTGCATTTTGGGTAGCAACCTCAACCTGGACCTGCAGCATCCAGAGCAGCGCATCTGCCTGTGTCCCAAGACAGGCATACCACCCTGAAGCCACCACCTGTCTGTTATATTTTAGTGTAAGATGGAAGCTCTTGCAAGAGCAGAGAGACTTGGGGCTTGCCCGAGTCAGCGGTGAAGCAAGGAACACCAATGAAAACTAACTGCTCAGTCATTTTAATGACATGAGACTTCCTCCAATTGATGGCAGCTTGTTACCACCTCTCTCCACTCCGTGCCAGGCTGCCCAGATGGTGCAAATTCATTTAGACATATTTCTTGGCTCATCAATTCAGGCAGACAGCCTGAAAACCATCCTTTTAGATAACTGAATTGAGGTCAGCACAAACATTCAGCCAGATAAATACTGAGCTACCAGTGACGGTGTAATACAGGGAAGACCACTGACATACACATGTTCTGCTCCTGGATTTCAGTCTTTGGGGCAGTCACTCAAAAGAAAAAATGAAGGCTGTTTTAGCGCAGAACAAGGGAGGTCCATTTGTTTAACAAGTCTGACAAGAACGTGGCCTGTTAAATTAATACAGAACTATTGATCGCCTGAAGGACAGGCACCACAATGAGAGAAAATGAGATGTGTCAATACAAAGGATGTATTTATGGAGAAATGTATCTCACAAGGGCAGGACCAAAAATACAGTCCAGGTGATGAAAGGGAAAGGAGAAAGCCTGCGTTAGTGCTGCTTTCTATCAGCGAGTGGGCAGAAAAGCTTTCATGACAAGCACGCAGCTCCCACCACAGAGGGGTCTGATTTCCCTTGAAGGCATCCCCTGTGGTCGGGACAGACTGAGGGCTGTGCTTCGCCCAGGTCCTCGCAAAGCTTCAAACCATCACAAGAGAGAGACAGACAGCAATGGCGAATTTCTTTGCTGACAGAAGCACACACAGCTTTGAAGCTGTCTACAGCAAGTCATAACAAAAGCATGAGAAATCCAGCTTGCTTTAAGTCAAACCGTTTTTGATTCATTATTAATAACAATAATGTCCATCTTCAGAAGATGCAGAGTAGGCTTCTTACGGCAGAGGCCTTGGAGAAAATAAAAAGATGATCTAGCTATAACATTTTGAAATTAATTCCTTACATCTCTGCTTTTTAACTCCTCTCCAAAATAGAGAATTCAGACCTAGTAGGAATAACCATAAAGCAATTCTCTGACTCTCTGCTGCAGTATTTATTTCATGTGTGCATGGCAAACCTAAGCCCTGGTCTTTTGTACCTGCTGTGAACGTACACAGATCCCAGAGGCTTTCAAAGCAGGCTGATAATCACAAATTTATTTGTATCAATTACACGGTCAAACCTTTAACATGCTGCAGGTACCACCACCCTAGCTCAGACGAAAAGCAGATACACCACCACCACTCCCCTAAATTAAAGGCTAGGGTAGAGCTATGCGTCTAAATAGCTATTACCATGATCTCATGGGGAAAGCAGCCAAAGACCATGGAAACCACTTCACAACTAGGCACAATTCCCACTGCCTCCGTCCACGCTGCCTGCTGACCTCAGCCCCGGACACCAACAAGACTTTCAAGTCGGCCACTCTGTTGAGAGGACTCCCTAATGACACAGACGCTAACCTGGCAAGCGAGCCTTTTTCACAGATCCTGGGAGAAGCTCAAGTCCTGCTCCTACAGTCAGTGATGCCCATTTCAGCTGGACGCTGTGGGGAGCCTCCACCCCTGGAAACTCACGCCTGCAGCAGTTATTCAGAGGTTAGTCATCAGATTCGGCATTATCTAGTGCCATCAGCCTGCGAGGGCTTTAAAAAAAAAAATAAATTAAGATCAGCCTGAGGATTAACTAGGCGTTGAGAACAGAAGACCACAAAGTAGCTTATCTCATCCAGTACCTCAACTCAGGTAGCAACAGATGGGGATTGTGACAGTCTTAAAATCTGCTCTGTTCAAGGCTGTACCTGGCCTCCTGATCACTTAAGGCTTTAAACATGAAAGCTGATGGCTATTTTTAGCACTAACTAGCTGAACTGTGGGCACTTTTCTTATTCATATCCATATCCAACCCACAGGGCTTAACAAGCTCCTTGCCTCAAAGACTGATGATTTTCTGCTTACAGGCAACATACACCCAAAAGCTGCAAGTTCAACAGCATAAAGACTAAATGGCTGAGCTGTTTCCCATTCACTCCACTGGATCTCTTTATCCTCAGCCCCTCACCTCCTCTCATTTCTAAGCAGCTCTAATTGTTCACATTGTTTTGTTAAACCTTTTCCCTGAAAGCTTGCATTCCCTCTGCCTCTTTTTCCACCCGGGCCCTGGAAAGTGATCCTTCTAAAGGCTTTTGTCACCCCAGACCTTGCTTTAATTAGTCAATGCAAATTCCTAAATACCTACGGGCTTAGCAAAACAGCTCTTTCCCCAAAGCCTCTTTCTGCTGCCACTAAGCAAGCCCACTCCCCATAAGAACACTACATTCTTCTTTCCACTAATCATTTTAAATTGCTGCCACTCCTCCAAGCAACCAAGGAGAAACTGTGCATGTCTGCAGCTGAAGACAAGGTGAATTAGTCACATCGCAGATGAAAAAGGGACCCACTGATCGTTCTGCTCACGCGACAGATGCTTTTTGGAGAGTGAGGTGCTGATTTAACGCTCAGACTCCCTCCCTTGCTTCCACAGGCTTCAGTCCAATCCAGCAAAATACTTCCAACAAAAAGTCCTGAATTCCTCCATCTTTCAGTGGGATTAGCAGCAGTTCACAGATTTTTTTCATATCTGTCCATCAGTCCCACTTCATGTGAARTACTTCAGCACTGGCTCCCAATAAGTTCTCACAGCACTTTTTGCCTTAGATCTATGGTCTGTGCCCACTAACGATGACAGAAACGTAATGCAGGTCTGCAAACCACACGCTAGAGAAATGGGTCACCTTGCTGAAGAGTCATTCAACGTCCTGACTTTGAAGATGTTCCAAATATCAACCGCTTACGCTATGTAGGTTAAAACCAACCACTGTGTATTTTGGAAGGTGGTAAGAATAAAAACGAGAATGTTCATGCAACCAGGCAGCAGCAAGCACAAACTGGTTCCAGTTACTGGCAAACTGGCCCATTTACTGGCAATGCTTTTCAAGAACCCCATGCCCCTTCCAAGGCAGCTGGACAGCTCTCCCCGCAGTGAGGTTCACCTCTTCTCACCCTCCACGGTGTCATGGTTAATCATCACCAACTTCATCGCTTTAACTGCACGCTTGTGAGGCAAAGTCACAAACGCCACATCTGTGGAGGAAGGCACAGCTAAAGGAACACAGGCACAGCTAAAGGAACGCAAAGAAAGGTTTCGTGGTGCGAAAAATGGGAGTCAGGCACACGGGTGCATGTGCATATGCTTCCACACAGAGCTGGAGGCAACAACAAGACCAGGGAGAAAAATTATGCTGGTTAAGTACACTGTGTCAGCTTAGAGGGATTTTCATAAAGACAATACATAGGAGATTAAGGTCAGCCAACCCACTCCAATTAGTTATCAGGAAACCTTAACGGATTTACCCAAAGTTGTACACATTTCTAGAAAGCTGCTGTATCTATCTCTAGGTCACCTCGCCCAAGGTGCTGTCTCACTCTTTTACTTGCCCACCCTCTTCCCTCCATTCACCTCACTACTCCTTCCTCCAACAGACCCAGTGGGCAGTCTCTCTGCTAACACTAAAGCTTTCCACTCACTCTGCCATCCTGGTGCCACAAGACCACCACTGGCAGTCATCCATCACTGGGATGCTTTAAAACCATATTTGTTCCTCCTGTGCATCATCAAGCTCTAGAAGGCCACCAACTGATATCTGAGCAGAACTGGGGAGAGACCTGCCAGGGCAGTACATACAGGAGGTAGGAATTTGGGTGAGATGGGTGAGACAAGACTGTTGGGGATGTCTTGGCCCACCATGGTGGGAAACAGGGAGGAAGCAAGTTTGACAAAGGGTCTTTAAAGGAAGGCAGCAGTGGGTAAAAAAATGGAGAACAGAAGGAATTTTTCAAATGGAAAAGGTTTGCAGCTGGGGAACAGTGAACCTGAAGCAAACATCTCCCAGTTTGGCAGTCAGTTTCAATCCCACATATCAGCACATTAGGAAATACAGCCATTTAAGACCATACAGGGCTTTTTGAAAGAAATGGCTTGTTGCTTCTTTGCCTGCCTGCCAGCACCACGGCCACAGCAGCCATACATTTTCTACTCTGAGTCACCACCTCTGTTCAAACACCAGCTCACGATCAGGAAATTAAAAATAGACCAGACAGGTGCCAAAGAACTTACCAAACCTGCTCAGCCCACAGGTTCTCCAGCACACACACAGCGACAAGGCATGCGTGAGCCATCCCGCCAGCTGATTTTTTTTTTGGAGGCTGATTCTCCAGAAACTGAGAGTCTGGAATACTCAGAGGTTTAGAAAGATGACCCTTCTGGAACTGCTCCTAGATGCAACCCTCAACACTGTACTGTCAGAATCATGACACAGTGCAGGGCTCAAGCTGCACTTTGATCTGAATCTTGATTAACTGGTTCCCGAGCAAGTACCTGTAATTGCTCTCCTCTCTCCCTTCTCCAGCTTTGCTTGCGGGGACTCAGTGTAGACACTGTGCTCCATGGGCTGCTCCGCCCTCTTCATTGCCGTGCCTTTGTAATTCATCTGAAGTTGGCTGGTATACTTCTCATGCTGCAGAGACACAAGCAACGGTTGCAGGGTGCCCCTGTGATCTGTGTGCTAGCCCATGGAAAAGATAAACCACCCTTCCCCACAAACGGATCACACAAAGGCAAATACTGCAGCTATGTTCTGCAACAAAAAGAAAGCACACTTGAGTAGAGGCTACAGAACAGCAGAAATGGCAGCTGAGAGGCTTTCAAATACCCCATTTGGAAGACATTAAGTGACAATTCTAGTCCATGAGAAGGACACTGTGACTTAGCTCTACAAAACAGCTAATTAGGAAACCCTTCAAAGAATAAACTGAGAAGAATCAGAACTTAGGCCACTTTCCATTCAGGATTCAAATCCTGAAATCCCCTTTGTTCTTAAAGCAACATTATAAATTCTTTCAGGGCGCTCATCTGCATTATCTCAGTTTTTCAGCAAAGGTAATTAAAATATATTTTAATTATTTCTCTCCAAACCCTCTCTCCAGCTAGGAAAGTGATTCTGCCTTAAAACAGGCTCCACATTAAYATAGTAAATGAGCTATTTAAAAGTGGGTTTATTACAAGTAAATTAATAAAAGGGTGTACCTATCCAGATTACCCCTGAGTAAGTTCAATGAATCATTTGCCCAATTCTAGCTGTTACATTTCCAATCCTCTTCAAGTCCTAAATATGCAGCCAGGGCTAAGACAGTATCTGCTAGCCAAGAGTTGATGCTTGGCACTGATAGTCCAGTCCCTCAGCTGAACGTGACTGCTTTCTTGCCTAGAGGGGGTTGCTTTTCTGCCTTAGATAAGAGGATGCTTGAATATTTCGTACCTGCTACTGAACTCTTCATTTAAAAAACACCTCACTCGTAAGAGGACTGCTCAGTAAGTAAAAATTGGGACCTTGAAGGCAAAAATGAGATGATATACAGGAATAAATTAAGCAAACTTTAACCTGCTGGAGGAAGTGTGATGGAGCTGGCCTAAGTCACCATGCTCAGAAAAAGGCATGTGCGCTCCACTTCTGGGAGGGAACAAGTTCTGCTGTGCTTCACCCACAAGCTAATGTGCTGACTGTTCTTTAATATGTTACAGCTTTAGTAACCTTTTCTGTTGGCAGTCACGAAATCATAAATAACTTCATCTACATGTTAGCACAGGGATAAGAGAGATCAGAGCTGAGATAACTGGGAAATGTATCTCTCCTCAAAGGAAGGCTTTATTAAGTCCCCATCCAAGAAGAGCCTCACATTGTAGAACATTTCACTGCCATCAAAAGTGTTTTAATATTTCAGTCTGCTTGACCATTACTATAGCACTTTAAAAAAATTTTTTAAAAATGCACCTGCACCCAGATACCCTTACCTTTAATGCTTCTTCTGGGACTTTGTGTTGAATTTGTTCCAGGACATACATGTTCGAATGTACAGAACTTGTTAAGGAAATGGCAAAGGAATTGGATGGACAGAGAAAACCAGCATTTAGTCACGGAAAGAAAACAAGATCATAAAACCAGATACCAAATACACAGGGTACTAAAAGTTGCCTGCGCTGTATCCCACCATGGTCTTTGTTGTGCATATTTTACAAGAGAGCGTGCAATCACGTCTGCTGGACAGACCCATGCCAACTGAAGGGCAGCAGACAAGGGGAGCAGGGCAGAAGAAGCTTGGGGGAGCGCTAACAGCTCCATGCAGGACCCAGGGGAGCAACCAGAGCCCTGACTCAACTCACACCCCACTCCTCTCCACCCAGCTGGCAGCTCCAGGCAAACCACTCTTTCCCCATGGTACCCTGGCCAAGATGGAGCAACCGCACACGCTCTGGACAAGGGAACAGTAGGGTTCAGCTCCCTGCAGGGATGCCTGGGACTATGGTGCTCTCTTGCCCTGACAAGGCCTTTTAGCCACTGCAGTTTCCTGGATGAAAAGTAAATCAGGACATGAGCTGCCGTGACCTCTTAGGAAGGGAGGCGTTCAACATGGTCGAGCCCAGGCAATAATCCTCAGCGACACTGCATTAAAAAAAAAAAAAAAAAAAAA
>JAYKAV010003157.1:76516-93903 GCA_035582835.1 Phoebastria nigripes
GAAGTGATGAAGTGAGTGCACTGAGACGCCACCTTTAATGACATGATCCCAGATGACAGGGCTCTTTTATTGGGCAACACTCCGTAAGGGGCTACCCCGTATGTCTGAACCCTTATCAACTGCACCCTGTTCAAATACTGATCTGAAGGCAAATAATCTGTCTCCTTTCTTTTTTTTTTTTTTAAAAAAGATTCAGCAACTACTTCCCTTTTAAAAAAAAGAAATACCACTGTGAAGCAAGGATTTGTTATTTCTAAAATGGCAAGAGACAGCACGAGACCAAGACCAAAAGCATGATCTTACACAAGGCCTAGAAAACCCTCTTTTCCAGCAGATCCAGGATTGCACACACATCAGTTTAAGCATCCCTGTTGCAACAGTGAGTGCTCCTGCACTGTCACTGCTTAGAGCCAAGGTACCCAGATCCCTGGAAGACCAGGGAGGCTCAGCCTCTCCTCGCTGCTTCAGCTCTCTGGGCTCCAGCAAGGTTTGGAGTATTTCAAGGGACACAGCATGGCCAAGTACAAACTGATTATCATGGAGACAACAAAAGGCACAAGAATGTGGCCTTGGGGTCAAGGATGCACAAGAGTTTTCCAGCCAAACACTTCCTCCCCCCGCAATGGTAAAACTTAGACTCTGCCTCTGTTCTTAGAAATGTCTGGACTGTTTCAACTGAAATTTCCCCACAAAAGAAAAAAGAAACCTGGAGAAGACACGCTACTTCTAAATTCATCCTGAGTGGGTAAGGTTTGGTAGATAGAAGCAACTGAAAAGAAGTGAAAAAAAACAATTAGATTACATGAAAAGGCAGCAATAGGAGCCTCTACTTACCACTGTTGCTCTGCAGGCTCAGAAAGGCATTCCAACATCTATGCTTATAGTCAGTCATACAGTCACATCAGGATAAAAAGGAAAGGGATGAAGGCAAAGGTGTTTTAGCAGACACTAGCAGGATTTGTGACTCTGTAAACAAAGCAGTAACTGCAGTCTAGCCTCCCTCAATAGAGGTGAAATTTGCTATTGCTAAAGAGAGATTTACTCTTGCATTTTGTGGCAGAAGCAATTTGCACGGGCAAACTTCAATCAATACAGAGTCAAGGGTCTGACCACAAGCCCCAAAGCTAAATGTTTAAGGCTGAAGACCTGCAAATTGTCTGAAAGCAAGCATTTGGTTGAAATGATTTAACAAAAACACACAAGTTGGATGAAAAAAAAAAAGATGATGTTAGTTCATACAAAAGCATATGAAAATACGTTTGCTCCCTGGCTGGTACCAGCTACAGTTGCCACCCAAATAAAAAGAAAAAATGCAACCCTTCCTTAGAAAGAGACTGAAGAGGCACCTCCACAGTAACTACCTCCACAGTCATTACTGCCAGTGCAGGGCTTGATTCAAAGTCTAATGAACATAGCAGGCATCGTGATTAAAATGCTCTGAATCAGGTCCGTGGCAGAGAAACAAAAGCTTACGAGCCAAAGGCTCCAGGAGGCAAAACAAACACCCTTACTCATTAGTCACAATTAGCACTGTTAACTCTCCATGCAGCAAACAGCACAAAACCCAATCAAAGACCGTGTCCTTCAGACAAGAGAAGGATATCATAGCCGAAGCGAATAACATCATTCAGTTTTAGGGTGATGTACTTCTGGTCAGGAATCCTTACGTCATTGACGAACGTCTGCAGGAAAGAAGCACAGGAATGGTTTTTGACTGAGGGTATCAAGGTGATACATCTCAGATGGACAGGGCTCCTGGAGGGCACCCATGCCCATCTGCCAATGGCACTGCACACATTCAGGGTGCACTAGCACAAAGTCAGCCAGGCGAGGAGCTAAGTTCCCTAGAAAAATCAACACTGGCAAGTAGCTCCCATGGGCAAGTTAAAGAACCCCAATTATGCTTCAAAGCAAGGTGCTCTGAAGGGACCTCTAGGGAGATTTACCTTTCCACCAACTGCAAATGAAATTTTAGTCCCCAACTTGAACACGTAAATGAGATGCCTGAAGTTAGGAACTTCAGATGCTTTCAGTTCTCCTCTGCCCGTCACAACCAGCAAGAGCAGCAAACAGTGCAACTCATACTCTAATTACTGAGCTGGGAATCAGCTTTCCGCTGGATGTCAAACAAGACTGGTGCCAGCCCCAAGGTCTGATAATTTAACAAGCAAAGCCTACCACAGAGGAAGGGGAAAATGAAAATGCACAGGAAAACAAGCATTTGCAGTGGCATCACTATGACATCTGAGGTCACATTGTCCAAGACACCATATATCAGTACAACAGGCCCCTCGCGCAAAGATTCGCATACTCATTTTCCCTATGCTCCAGGAAGTTAATTGAGGCCCAAAGAAACTAAGTTATCCTTGTAAAGGTGCAAGAAATGTACTTCACAGCTGTGAACAAACATCTCGGATGTCTCAGATGCCTGCTTTCCAAGGGGACCCCCTAAAGAACAATTCTCGCAGAACAACGGAAGAACAAATCAAGCACTCATGGACATCTTTCACAAATAAACCCATGTACTTTTGTAATAACCTGGGCCAAATAAAAATAAATCAGGAACTCAGTTGAAGAAGCACCAGCATGCTGATGGGGATTAGGCACTCAGTTGCACCCAGGGCAGTCACAGACACCAGGAGTTACCCTACCTCACAAGGTGGGATTCACCCAGCCTCACAGACCAGGAACCCGCTGCTGGGTCTTTGTAGCCTCAATACAAATGCAGCTACGCTCTGATGAATCAAAATATGCTAGAAAATTAGTTTACATGCTTTCATCACTGAGGCACAGTCTTCTCCTTCTGCCTTCTCATCTCAGCCAAGCCAAACACGCATGATAAGACCAAGTATTAACCACAGGGGAAAAATAAATGCTAGAGCAGGAAACTAGAACCTCACCAGACAACAGCCCCAGCTTTCTGGCAATTTACAGAAGAGCTGGAGAACAGGCCTGTAATTTCAGAATAAAAGCAGTGAAGCTGGTTAAAAGGCATGGAATTCCTATTCACATGAAATTTTTTAATATTTAAAAATCCCACAACAGTCAGATCTGGAACAGGAATAATTATTTGCTGAATTTTCTGCAAAACAAAAGCCTGCAAGAAAACCCATTTTGATGTTACCTATTTGCCCATGGTTACTTCAAATAAAGTAACCCAAGGAAACTGCTTATTGCAGATAGAAACACCACCTTCAAAACCAAAAGACCCTTAATAGAGACTGCAGAATCAGCTGAACATTATAATAAAAACAATACAAAATATTTCAACAATTAATATGAACCAGACTATCCAGCAAAGCCATATAATACACTGTTGACAAGCCATAAAGTAAATATAAAATAAAAGCAAATTCTGAAAATGGAATTAAAATCAAGGTCCTCAAAAGTTATTTCTTTAGTTTCGGGGGGGAAAACAAGTTTTCATGAAAATTTTCAAATAAGGACCTATGTTTCTTTCATGCAAAATAAATTCAGTTTGGCCATAACCGTCTTCTCCAACAGAAATGTGTTTGATCAGCTGCAGAAGACAGGCACTGCTATAACTCCTTTTACTCCACTGCCCCTCTGAGCACAAGTCTATTATTAAAGTGTTGTAAATTCATATGCTTTAGCATGTGAAGATAGAAGAGAATTAGTGGTACAAGCCTTCCCTCTCTTGCAAGCAAAATTTTCAGCTGCTCTTTTGCCATCATGAGTTAAATACCACGGGTTTTGAACCAGGATCCAGCTAGAGCCCAGACCAGTTACTGGAAATATTCCCATTTCAGCAGGGCTCTGTGCCTTCAAGCTATTAGGCTGAGAAGGATTAACACTCATTCTTGCTGTTTTCAGATGCCAGAAAAGGCAGAACAGTTGAGGTCTGCTTTAGCCACTGTTTTCGTACAAGTTTCAGGGTTCGTCGTGTGGTTTTGTGGTTGTGATGGTGGAGGGCTTCTGTCTCTAAGCCCAAAACAATGACTGCAGTAAAACCCCTACTGGGAAGACAATTACGGGAATCTAGCTTAGACCTGCTCCAGCAGAGGAATAGCTCCACTGGTATGAAGAAACAGCCAAAAAAGGGGCATGCTATGATATTAGGACAGTTTTAACTAGATGGTGTATTTAAAAATCACATAATTCAGGTGGGCAGACAAAACCCTCACCGAGCTGCCTAACGCCACTGTGTGAATTGGGACCAGAGCACGGGTTAAGRTTCAGGCAGGCTCGGTTCACAGTTCTGGGCTCACATTATCCCTTGGTCTTCACACAAACCAGGCTCAAGGCAGGCAAAAGAGCAATTTTTATTACAAAAAAAGAGGTGATTTTAAATAGTTTCTCCCCAAAGAAATTAAATGTCTCATCATCCCATAAATCACTCCATGCACTGACAACTGAATTGCCAAAAGGTCACCCTGCTCATGCTGAACAGCTGCTCCGGAATCTTCACCAGTTTAATGTTAACATCCCCAAAATGAGACTGAATTTATTTCCTCCTCTTTTGCAGGAGGCTCTGTGATTTTGTGAGCCCTGAAGCATTCTGCAAGGACATCAGAAGAAAGGGAAAAAGAAATACAATATTCACCAAAGCTTTCCTATTCTAAGATGAGATGCTACATGACCTCCATCTCAGGCCTTGCAAATAATTATGTATGTTTAGCTTAACTCATGCCAACAGTTGCAGTGACCCAAAAGGGTCTAACAGTAGAATTAAGTAAGCACACAAGCGTTTGCAGACTCAGCACGCCACGTGTTCGCCTCCATCAGCTGGGAGGTTTGCTACTTACGCCGTTTAAGCTCCCCAGATCCTTCACCCAGTGCTCATCTTTCTCCTTGTCATAGTTGATTACAGCGTGCTGCTTATCGACACTGCGGGACTGGCAATGAAAGCACAATGAATATGAGACCGGTCAGGCATAAAAGACACTGTTAATCAAAGCAACATTTAGACATTAAACTAACATGATATGGGGTAAGGGGAGAGAGGGGAAAAGCAGGAAGGATTAAATATTATTTACTACTACAAATAACCAAAGGATAAACAGTAAACACTTCCATGGTTTTTTAAACAGTTCACTGAAGACAATACACTATTTGCATGGAGAAGGGTGGTTGGGGGGGGGGNGGGGGGGGAAATCACTGAAGGCTGTCAAAACTACGCTATAATTTCAATAAATTATATCAATACACACTGAAAACAAAACCAGTCAAACTGAAAGCCTGGGGGGCAGGATCTCAGCCAGGGCAAACTAGAAGAGCTCCATTTTTCACCAGCTGAAGCCGTTGGCCTCATCACTAGGGACATTCCTATTTGGGATAATTTCTTCCTATTTTTCAAAGAGAAAAAAATCATTTTCTTAAGTTACAAACCGAACTTATTCACAACAATGTATACTGTTCCCAGGATTATGTCCCGGAGTTGATTTAAATTCTAGGATGTTTTCCAAGTTGGAGGGAGATTAGTAAACTTGGGATGAAAAAAAAGCAACTCTTGGCAAATTCAAATTTAAAGCTAGGTTTGAGAACACTGAACTGGACAGTGATTTGGTGCCACTGGCTTTGCCACAATGCACAAGTACCAAATGCACCTTATCTTCAAAACAGAGTATGACACTTCAGCAGGAGTAACGTCAGACTTCTGAGGAAGAAGTATTAGAACAAAATCTCTGAGTAGTTTTGAAATATGGCATAAGCATTACAGCTATAAAGACACCAAACTGTCTGTATTTAGACCTACTGCCTCTCATAACTTGAATTCTTGTTGCAATTGACCTCAACTGGTCACTGGAACCAGTCACTCCATCAGCACACGCACACGACAACGAGACCTCCCTGGTATCTCAGGTCAGGGGAGGGTAGGGCGTGCTACCAGAGCAGGGAGACAAGCCAGCCTCTAAGTCAGCTAATCCTCCTCTTCCTGGGAATCAACCAACAAGTTCGTGGTGAAAAGTCCTTCCCTTTTCCCAAGTATAAACACGCTGGTTTCCACAGCACCACTCTCAGCAAGCCATTATCTGCTTCCTTGCAAGCGTGCAGAGGCAAAGATTGTTTCAGGGGAATTCCTTGGTGAAAACACAGAGGCTTTTTCTGGACAAACTGCTACCATTTGCAGGAATTTCTTCTGCCCCTGCCAATGTCAAGCACATTGGTAATATCCCAACAGCCAATAAATGTCACCTCCTCCCCCTGCAGAGCATATGTCAGCCCAGGAGACCTGTCCTCCAGAATAACCCTGAAGTACCAATATGAAGCAAGCACATACTTGGCCAGAAAACTGCCCTTCCACCTTGCGATGTCCCTCATACCATTCACGACATGCCACCGCAAGCAGAGCCAGTGAGGAGAGGGGCAGGTGACTCCAAGCCTCCAGCTGCCTCACTAATACAGTTATCCATACCCTGCTGAACTAAATTCAAGGTGTCAGCTCACATGAGTCCCAGCTGAGAAACAAGGCAGCACTCGATGCTTTGCTGCCCAACTGGTGCTGCTCGGACACCAATCRCTCCCCAAAGAAACAAACAACAACTGGTGGGAGAGGCAGAGACAACACGGTCGGAGACACCCCACCCTCGTATCTCCTGCTACGCTGAGCCCTAAAAGTGGGAAGCGACGCACAGCAACGCCCTCCCAGAAGAGGCACACGCAAACCTCTCGCCCCCATGCAATCCCCACACTTGGTGTCTGACCCCGACCTCAAGGTAGGGCAGGTCTTAAGCGTTGGCAGTACGAAGCTGCTGCTTCGCTCTGTTACTACTCACATTAGATGCAGCCCCTCAGTCCAATTTGCAATCACCCAAGTGGCTGTGGCAGGTGTGTGCAGCGTAAGGTAAGGATGGTCCAGGTAAGGATGGTTGAGGGATGCTGCCCGGGACCTGCACCTTGGCACATGGCCCTGAGGACAGGAACGTCTCCAGCCACAGCCTTGCGTATCACAGCAGCTGATGCTACATGAGCTGGGGTTGTACCTGACCTGCCACACAGTCCCTTACACCCTTTGGGAGGATGCAAGAGGGTCTCCTTCCACCGCCCTGCCTGCCCAGGGTCCATCCCCACAACAATCAGGCTGTGTGGGCACTGCACCTGGGCTGGGGCTCCTAGAGGGCTCACTGCACCTTACCTGCAAAGCAGAGGGGGAAGACCATCTCCACTCACAGCATGGGTAGAAATCCCCCTTCCCCACCCATTTATATAACTATGGTTTTTTTGTCCTGCTGGACTCAAAGACAACAGCACACAGGGGTCCTGCCTGCACAGGACAGATGCAAGGTCTTCCCCAGTCCCTCTGCTACCCAAAATTGTGGACACCACTGTTCCCAACGGGATGTGAGGGAACGTTGATTAACTGGTGCAGCAGTGTTTCCTTTAGCTTTTTACAGCATGTCATAGAGACTCATTTAAAGATTAACAGATTTTAAAGGCAGAACAATCCCTCTAGCCTCCTTTCAAGGGCAGAAAGGCTTCCACCCCAAAAAGCTAATCCAGATGAAAAATTAGGGTAGATTGCTAGATCAGATATCAGAATCTGGTATCTGATTTTAAATGAATCACAGGTCATTTAAAAAAGGGTTTATTTCTGGGAACCAGCTGTCTCCAGAAATTCAATTTGCCCTACATCTGACCCTGATGTAAGTCAGCACAGCCTCTGGGCTGCTGTATTTTACAACAGCTGACTACAGCCACCCAGGGGTCCCAAACCAGAGACAGTCATCACAGGGGAGCAGAGATGTATTCCAGCAGCATGATACTCCCCTACATAAAAGCTGGAAGAGGTCACCAAAGGAACCAATTTATGCCAAAACTTCCCATCTTCCAGGAAAGTTTCAGCTGTGTTCAAGACAGCCCTCTGCAAAAGGAGTCAAAACGATAAGCAAAATCTGACCCACGGTCTTGCATACAACCTCTCAGCATCTCTTTAAAGAGAACACCAGGAACACAGCAAACTGTTACACAGATTGCACTTCTGTGAAATTTCATGCTTTTGTGGAGAAGAGAGGAATTTTCTTAGTTTTGTTTATGTTAAGCCAGCAAACATCACAGGAACTGGCAGCAGGAGTTCCTAAGGGTCTGTCTCCAAGGAAACTCAACTTAAAATAACTAAAATCACACCTTATTTATTTTGACGCAGACTTGCCAAAGGTCACTTTTACTTGAGAACTGAGGTGTGGTTTATTGCAACATCAGTCACATTTAACATAAGCCACTCTTGTGTGCAGTGACAGCAGCAACCCAGCGGCTGATGGCACTTCTGTTCTCAGAGACGAGCTGACTGCCTCAGTCCCACTTCCAAAGAAAAGACTAACCAGTTTCCAGACCGCTAACAGCCGAGGGCCCAAGAACAGTCCTGCAGAAGTCACTTCAGCCCAGCAGGTCAGTGGTTTCTAACGCATGACCCACTGAATCACAGAAAGTGATTTAAGAAGCCTAAGTCGACACATGTTACAGAGCAGCCCACAGGTGCAGAGCTCCCAACCGTCTGCAACTCCACTGGAAAGATTTTAGGCATCTATAAATTGAAAAGCTGCAATTAAGTTGACTGAACCACAAATATAAGAGAACTCCCCAGCTTAAATGCACACTTGCACCAAATACTGAGCCTTGCTTATGATCAATCACAACCTCCACAACAAAAGGCAAAGCTGATCCATCTGTCAGGAGGGGACACAGGGGTCCAAGCAGAAAAAAAAATATGAATTTCCAATAAAGTGTTAAAAAAGCCTGAAGTGCCTATATCCAGATGTCAAAAGCAGAAAATAACCAGTACACCCTAGCAGTTAATCTGTTTCACCAGAAAAGCATTTGCAATGGGGTTAGCAGCACTCCTGAGCTACAGCAAGGATCACTGGGATTCTGCTTGGATCCGAACAACAAAACCAGAGCTGGAGCACCTCAGATGAGATTGAGAAGGGGAAAAGAAGGCAAGGAAGGGAGGTGTCCTCCTAAGCACTAGTGATCTGCAGACAAGAAATAAGGCTACACTCTGAGAGGCTGGGAATGAAGGAAGAACACGGCGTTCTAACCATGTCCCAACACTGGACCTGCTATCAAATGAAAACAACTGGGGAAAACACAATGTGTGCTTTTCTGATTAACAACACACTTCTCTGAAAGGAAAACATGGACACTGATTTGTTACTACACTAAGCTCATCCAGGGCTTGCATTTCCAGACATTCAAATCACTTCCTAATATAAGACTGTCCTGCTTCTCCATCATACTACCTACAATGCATCATGTTTTAAGTACCTAGTAGACAAAATGCACATGCAGCATATATCTGAAGACAGAGGTATTTTATAGCTCTTCTTTCTACCAAGATCATATTAAACAGATAGTCCAAATCACAGATAGGAATGGTACCTCTGGGTCTGCCAGTCCCATACCAGTACCAACACCTTGGATCCTCAGTCTCCAATCAGACATGCAACCACGTAGCTTGCTTGTGATTCTCAAAACTGCATGCATCAAATCAGCAAAAGCCCCTGCTTAGCACGGGAGCAGCAAAAGCAGCTTCAGAAGCACGCAGGAGTCTCCACGGAGGTACATACCATGCTGGCTACGTGTGCTGCAGATACCCTACAGCTACCCCACAGTTTGGTGAAGGGTCTGTCTGATACATAGAACAGGGCACTCGGGATGAAACCACGAGCTGCAGAGACGCCAAGCAAAACCCACAAGGAAACAAGACCTGCTTAGGAAGGCGAGAGGAGAAATACAGCCAGACAGCCTGTGTTTCCCCACAGGGCCAGGGAGCAGACGCAGCTCAGCTGTCTACGTAGATACAGATGCTGCTTTTTCCCCAGGAGAATTACAGTGGGCAAAAACCTACTGCTCGGGGTTGAGATTTGGACCTCAGCCCTGCCAGTGCCGCGAGGCATCGTGGTATTGGAGATAAAATAAACAAACAAGAGCAGTTTCCCTATTCCTCACTGCAGTCTGTTGTGCACGTCTGGCACAAGATAACTGCAGCTTTCTGGTGGCAGCACACAATAAACATTCGCTGAAATACTTTCCATAGTGAACAGGTTACATTTCTGCCAGTACTGTCCTCTGCACAAGTGTCCCAGTAAGGAAATACAAACCTCTCCCAGTGTCCCACTTTAGAAGGGAGACAAGCAAAGCCAACTATAAAAAAAAAAAAAAAATCCCTTGCATTCTGGCCTGAAATATGATTTTTGCTCCTCAAAACCCCAGATAACATTTAATGACAGATATGAACACTGGGTCTCCTTCTTTCACCACGATGCACTTCAGAATTGTGTATATTGGCCACTTCAATACTTTTCCAGAATATTAGTGAATGCTCTGTCCTGTGCCAGGCTGGTTGTTGCAAGTGAGACACCCCCACAAGAGGCAGCCTGATAGCTCCCAGCGGCATGTGCTGCTGGTTTCTAAATGACTCTGCCTAAGCTGACAAATGTCTCTTCAGCAGGTGTAGCCACCTCATCCTGAAGCTGGACTCACATTACAGCTGCCAAGCTGCAGAGGCTCCTGCCTTGAGCTTTGCTGCAGTCAAGATCAGGGGCTTTGTGGATCTGTGGCAGGATCAGGGCCTGAGAATTCATGCAAAAAATAAGGCACTGAACAAAAGAGAGAAATCCCCCAGGAAAATGAAACCATAATCCCCACAGCTTGGCAAAGGGATTTGGAGGCTGGCATAGCTCCCATAACAACTTAACCAGTTATTTTGGGGTAGAACGGGTTTTTGCTTGCTGGTTCACCTTTCCCAAAGTGGAGCTCCCGTTCAAGTGACCCGGGTCAGATCCTGACCGCAGGCAGGGAACATGCTGCCCACAGATGCACTGGCTTTCCCTTCATTTTACACAGCCACCCAGGAGGCATGGAAAAGCATCATCTTAGGTGGGGCAGAAGCCTGAATTTCTATAGCGCAGCTGAGCTGCGTGCTACTGCCTGGATCAGGATCTCAGACATGGAAGGGGTCCCCTTTTTCCCTGCCCGCTCCGGAAAGGGACAAACTCTCCCTCCACAGGCCAGGCCTCCAGCACCTTGCCAGGCGTGTGCAGCCCTCTCACCCCTAATAACCACCTGCCTGCAGTGCCACCACCACCTCTCTTCCTACCCTGCCTCCAGCAATGAACTCCCCTCCCAGGTTTGCCAGTCCTGCCATGCCTCCAGCCTCCTCAACCCACATTTCATCAGACATCGTAATCCTCCCATCAACTGCACATTAACAGAAAACAATGGGAGAGGCAAGAGCCAAAAAACAACTCTAGGCCTGGAAATACAGGATGTGCATCCTTCCTTCCACAGCTGCTGCCCAGGCACCTGGAAACACTACCTGTCAAAAAGCAGAGTCTTCCCAAGGCTAGGTCCTTTCTCTTCTGCCTGTAAGACACCTACTTCCCTTGTGACACCTAATGAATGACTGTCTCGGGATCACCGCAATTCCCAACGCCCAGGGACTAACTTAGGCGCTGGTTTACACCCTCTGGATAACTGCAGCAAAACAGCACAAGCAAGGCACCACCCTATCCCAACTACAGCTTCCCACTCCAGCCCCGTGCTTCCATGGGGAAGGAGGTTGGGACACAAAAGGCAGCAGAGATTCCCCATGGCTTCTACTGGGAGCTCCCAACGCAGGAAATACCTGAGTGATGGAGGGATACGACTTCTGCACTGCAGTGAATTCACCTAGAAGTACCAGGAAAAAGATAATCTACCAAGCTCACACCATCTGCTTCCTCCCAGCATAATGCTGTAGACAAACTACACCACACCTATTCGCACTTGTTTATGTATACACTTACTAAACTACATAGGAGAGACATCGTATTATCAAGTACGGCCCGGGGAAGGCAGGATACGTCAGGCCAATGAAACCTTAATTTGACCAGATGTCACACACACAGAGAGTTCACCAGCGCACTGTATTATTTGTGGAGTGCGCCATGCACCCTGTGTAGCAAACACGGAACAGATCCTGCAGGGAAAAAATATCCGGTAACGACACAATAACAGATTGCATCTTCATGCCTACGTACACAGGGGCAGAAGCAGGATTACACAGGCAACCTTCACACTGGTATGTCATAACTGCTCCGCAGTTATAAACACTTGACTTAGCAGCCATAAGAATGTTCCTTCAGTGCCTAGAACGCTTGTAATTCCCTAGCTTTTTACCAAAGCAAGCTAAAAAGAAGGAAATGCCTATTCAAGCAGTATCAAGTAACCATTTATCCGATTCACCAGCAGAACGAACTTGTATGTTCAGCTCACAAGCCCCTAGCACTTGAACTGACTAATTGATACCATAAGCAGCATGCGATGTCCCATATGGACCAGTGACAGATGCTTGGCTAGTAGCTTTCACAGCTATCTGCTGACACCAGAATAAAAGCGAGTCTTGAGCCCACGTCAGGCCTAAGGGAGATGCTGCTCAGCAGTCATGTCCTGTAAGGCCCACTTTCCCACACTGAACAGCTTCTGCCCTATATGCACCACCCTTCACTCTTCCAAGTCCTGCTGCTCCTCCTCTCACTCCACACACGACAGACTCCTTGTTGTGCCTCCCTGCTCAACCAAATCTTAATCTCCTGGTAAGGCTTTATAGAGTAGAAATCCAATGACTAAATGCAGAGATCTGGCCTCTGGCTTCCTGAAACACAGGTCAAGAGGCTGAGTAAGTACTCTGGAAGTATCACTATACTCTTGGCTTGCCCTCGCACTTTCCTCGACAGCCGCTTTGACCACTGTCTGAGTCAGGATACCAGGCTAGATGCACCTTGATCTAATCTAGCACAGTTGCTCTTACATCTAAACCCCAGCCTCGTGCATCCCTGCACTTAGTTCCTCTTTGCCCAATCTGCGACAGTTCTGTTCTCCAATCCATCCCCTCACCAACCTCACTCCCAGATGAAACATGACTTAAGACAATAGTATAAAGCAAGGCCCTGCTGACCACATGCAAACTCCAACTTTTTTTCAAAGGTCTGGAACTTGGTCAAACACATTTAGATTATTGATGGGGAGGGGGGAATAAAAAAAAAAAAAAAATCACCTCTAACCTAGGCTTTCACTCTTGAAAAGCGTCACCCCCCAGCTCTACAATGCCAGAACTTCAAAGAACAGGTTAAACATACTTTTAAATAGTTTACATGAAGAAAATGGCATTTTTCTCAGTGGCTCACAGCGAAGACCGAAGAAGGGAGCTGATCGTGTCCAGAACACACTGCCTAAACCAGACGCCTAGAAAACAAACTCTCATCCCAAACAGTTACGAAGTTTAGCAGAGTTATAAGCAATTGAAAACAGTGTCTCCTGATAGGAAGCGTCAAGCTGTCTTAAAAGGCACACAGGACAAAGGCATAAAACAGAAAGCATCATGCCATCTGCACCTACTCCTGCTGTAACTCACACCCACGTGTACAACCTCACCCAGCATAGGACAACAACATGCCCAAACCATTGCTCTAAAGAGAGGGAAATACTCAAGGGAGCACTGGTTAAACATTTTGCTTTCCCAAATTTTCCAATAAACACCTCTCTCAAACAAAAACAGGGAAATCATGACCCTGCTTTCCCTTCTGTTAAATATTTACATTTAGCAAAAATGCAAAAGAGGCTTTCTTTAGGGGCAGAGGGGAAGGTTTTAATGGTTAAGTGAGAATTTTGAGTTTGCAAAACGTTTGTCGCCTGAGTAAATACACATCACATTAAGCAAATGATCAAAGATGATAAAATGGCTTCTGTATTTCCCAAGAAGAATGTTGGGAGAGGGGGGAGGATTACTTTGTTCAAGATGGTCCAAAAACCCTCTTATTTTTGGTTAAAAAAAGTAAACCTTTTCAGAGAATTACTTCCTACCACCACCAAGCTTCACAGAAAAAAACACGCTAGTGCAAGTTAGTGAAGGTCTAGATTTCCACACTCCTGCTGTTTGTTGACTGTTACCTGAAGGGAGCCAGTGAGACTGTTGAAGAAATCAAGCACTGTTCTTCAGAAAAAGGGCAGAACTGAGCCCTTGACTCTGTGTAACAACACTGTGCATGCCAAGCTACGCTACATGGCATTTTCACCCATGCATTAATATTCAAACCCAATGTAAATCTCGCATTTACTTGTACTAGAAGCTTTACAGTGCTGCAAAAACATTTAAAATATTTCTAATCCTCTTAGTAGGTATAGCAGATTTCAAGGTAGATTATGTTTCCCCACTATCAAACCTTCTTAATTTTAAGCTTAAAGACACTGGTTTTCTTCACCTCTTTGTTAACCAGAAAGCAAATCTAGTACCTGTATGAAAAAAGTAAATACAGGCGAAACTGAAGCTTGATTRTTTGGTGACAAAGCCTTGATTTTTTGCTGTTTAGGGATCTGATACCTTGAGACAACATGTTCCAAGAAAATATCAGAATATAAGACACTCCTAAAACAGTAAAATGAGAAAGGCAAGACTGCAAGGTCTCCAGGACAAGGGTTATCTCTGTCGTATGTTTGCGCGCTAATACACACGGTCGCAAACAGGGAACCACAAACCGTATCACAATAAATCACTAAGCAGTAACAGTCTTAGAGACAGAAAAACACCAACCGGGTCATCCAGTCCATGCCCCAGACACTGCCAGCCTGCTCCCAGTTGTGCACTTTCAGGGATTAAACGCCAATATCTTGAAATACATAAACAAAATAACTGTGCAGTGAATATACAGTTTCAGGGTCAGTACCTCAGAAATACTACAGGTGCGAACGCTGTCACAAGAGCTCTGTCCATCTGCTCTGATAACTGCCCTGCTTCTTAAGCTTTCCCCAAGACAAATGATTGTGCCAGTCTGCACAACGATTTTGTGACACGGACAGTCACAGTACGAAAAAAGTCTATTTTTAGATCTCATCCTCCATCTGCTCACATACAACTTTGCTTCAATATCAAGTTTCTGTTCCCAGTCTCTCTTCCGCACTGAGCTTTCCCATAATCATCTCATTTGAAGCCCAAGGTAGCTCTGGAAAACATCTTTATAAGCAAATAGCTAGGAAAATAATGTGCTGTGCTGTTCAAAATAAGACCTTACATGTGATCCTAGAAAAAGCTTCATTATTGGAGATAATAAACTAACATGTTTATAAAGGGTCACATGTAACTCACCCCATGAACATAAGCAGCTGGCTTTTACAGACAATCCAGAGCCTTCATTCTGGTGAAATAACGAAAACCTCCTTTAATTCCACCACTACCTATGAGCCCCCAAATACAACTGCTTCACTCTCACAGATACTGCTGGCTCCTCCAGTAATCCCAATTCATTTACCTTGTAGAAAAGAGCATGGCAAATGTAGAGCATCACCAGGTTGCTAGTCCACACGCAACACTGAGAAGCCAGCTTAGACTTGCAAAGAAGCATGAAATACTCTGTCCAGTATGGAGTGGCTCACAATCCACACTGTCCAGTTAACCCCATAAATAACCAGAAAAACAAGCAATGCATTTTAAGCATGACTGATATTTGGGTACTTTTATTTTAGGGTGCACARCTTGAGAAATGTGATTCTTAGAGTACTGAACCCTGACAGTAAAAAAAACCTCAACTACCTTGAAAAGGTATTAAGATGGGCACCCTAAAACTCAGGCCGTTTTTGGAAACCAAGGCCACTGTGTATGTTTTTCTCCCTTCAAGTCACGAGAGAACGCATTTTTAATGTCTCACCTTTACATGCCTCACCAGTCAGACACGTAGAAACATGAAATAAAAGATAAGTGTGATTCATAGGAAAACCCAAACAAACGACCTGTTGTCGAACAGGAGTATGCTTCAGACTCTACCACTGCAGCACAGCCATGCCATTCACTGCCAGCTAGCAGAGCAGTACGAACACTGCAAGCCCTCCTTTTGTGGACACTAACATTTTATTACAGCTAGACAACACCTTGCCTTCCAAGTACACCTTGTACAAGAACTTCTACCCCGCTGAACAGACCTCCCACTAACATACCATACAAAATCCCTGCAGTAACTACAAACACAGCCTGCCTGGTAGAACATCAGCAAAGCATTTAGGATAACTACAGGGGAGAGAGTCCCTGTTGTGCAGCTTCCTCATTTTGCCACCAACAGGCATATTTGCCACCTTTGTATAGGGGCAAAAGGGGGACAGGCAGGTGCAATCAAACATTTTTTTGCATTTAAGTACTCATGGCATAGGTCTAGCAGAAACACTAATTTAATTCTGAGCTTCTACAAATTCCTGAGCTAAACTGCTCCTGTCAAAAGCTAAACTGCTCCTGTCAAAAGCTCTTTGCAAGATTCCAGCTCCATTTGTTTGGAGTGACGTCCATTACATTATGCTGTCAAACATCAGACCACAGTCAACACTTAAGACACGTTGGATTAGGTCCAGTAGAGAGACACGCTGGTATGGGAAGCACTAATAGAAGCTGCAAGTTTGCCCGAGTAACACAATTACTTTGGGAAAAGGTCACCACCTTACTCAYCTCACCAAAACAGCTGGAGTTTCTCTGCTAAACATCAGTATTTCCTCCCATGATAAAAAAAACTGAGACATACAAGCACTGACAACTTAATCAAACTTAAAGGGAAAAATAGGCAAACAAAAAACCCTGCCCTTGTCCAAATCACACATACTAGTAAACAGTGCACGTATTAAAAGCTATAAAAACCAGCAGCATAATCGCAGATCAGGACAGAATGGTATGTCTTTGCTTACTACTACTAGTAGCATCAAGATAGTTAATTTATTTGATTAATCTCCGACCACTACAGCTCCTATCCATCTGATGACATGGCAATTTGAAAGAAACCTCACTTGCACTTTCACAAACATACGAAGTCTTCATGGGAACCGCAGACTCAACATAAAAAAGGAAGTTCCTTTTCAAAGATGTCATTTGAAGAAAGCATGCAACATCTCTACAGATCCCCAGCATTACATTCACATCCACTGCATCTTCAGAAGAAATAACAAAAAAAGCCACATTACCTGGAGCATCAGTTCACAGTCATCTCTGCCAACAAATATCATCTCCCGAGGGAGCCGATGGCGAATGCCAGTGCTGCTCACCAAGAACCACGAAGTCACGCTCATTTTGGTGCTCGGCACTTAATCTTTATACATCCTAAACGCAAAAAAACACGATGCACAGTGAGCTATTAATGAAGTGTGGAAGTACACCAGTGCATAGCTGCAGTTCCCGAATTTCCCTGTGCCATGGGACCCAGCGCTGCCTCTTGCACTTTGTGTTCATGTCTTAAATGTCTCGTGGCAACAAGCAGTTGTGAAGTGTGTGCCAGGATCTGCTGCCCGTGTGCCATGTGTAGGAGCTCTGCAGCCCTGGAAATATTCCCACAGCAAAGTAAGACTAAGGGTCTGAAGAAAGGATTGTTTAAAAAATGAAGCATGTAGCTGAATCCAATCAATGAAATGATGAAATATGGGGG
>JAYKAV010003157.1:95841-110093 GCA_035582835.1 Phoebastria nigripes
CTCTCCCACCCGAGCCCTAACACCAGCCTTCTCTCCCACCCGAGCCCTAACACCAGCCTCCTCTCCCACCTGAGTCCCAGCACCAGCCTCTTCTCCCACCCAGGTCCCAACACCAGCCTCTTCTCCCACCCAAGTGAGTCCCAGCACCAGCCTCCCCTCCCATTGGAGTGAGTCCCAAGACCAGCCTCCCTCACCTTCCACCGGGCTTTGGGGAGTAGGTTGGCATCCATCTCCACGTGAACCCCTCAGGTCCCCTTGCAGGGCAGTACCTAAAGGCGGTTGACAGGACTGAATTAACCTCAAGGATGTGGGCATGGAATAAGAGCCCAAAATGGGTGCTGTGAAAGGACACACCATTTTATGGGTTCTTTTCTCTTGTTGGTAACTAGAAAATTCCTGAAGAGCAGTAAGTGTGGAGAGCAATAACCACTTTTTTCCCCATCCAGAGGAAAACTGAGTATCGCGATAATGGATCCAACTATTTGCTAATGCAAAAGGTTTTTCAAGAGAGCCCCCAGCTCCTGCAGAAGTCAGCGGAGCTGCAAACAGCAGCAGCTACGCACTGAGTCCCTGGCTCCTGCTGGCACAGGCTGCTAAGGAAAGACTATAGGAAGACAGCAAGCTCATAGTTATGTTTCCCCAGGCTCCTATTCCAGCTGGAAGAGATGTCTTTGCATTTATATGATGTACATTTGGTTTTGCGTATTGTTTCTCAGTCACCTGCAGGAGCTTCCCTAGGTGTCTTCAGTGTTGTCTTTTAGCATTTTGGCTCAGGGTGTAGCCTTAATAATGTCTGATGGCATGGAAACCATAGGTCCGATACGCTGCTCACGGGGGGCAGTCCTACAGCAGCATCACTCTGTGGACTTACTCGCGGCCTACAGCTTCCAGTCAGGCTAATGTCACCACAGCCCAGACAGCAGCGGGACCCGTCCCCCGGGAACGGTGGTGGGGAGGTTCATCCACTGCAAGGCTGGAGAGCCAGGGAGGATGAAGGAAAACAGCATTTCTTCTTTTCCTTCCTCTTTCTGAAGAGCAGTAGGACTTTGTTATTATTTAATAGTATTATTGCCTCCTTTAATCAACATTTGACTTCTTCCCTGGCAAATACATCATGCCCCAGGGTGTTTTCAAGGTGTGACTATCTTCAAAGGCTTCAAAGCTGGCTGAGGCTGCAGAATCTGTGTTTTATTGGAGTGCTCTTGCTATCTCCTCGGAGCGGAGCACCACACCCTTGCAGCACGCCGTGTCCCTCGGACACCAGGCAGGAGGACAGGATGAGCAGCCACCACTTCCGGGGCACTTTAAAGACTTTTGCATTGAGCGCTGCCATAAAGTAATAGAAATCCTTTATAAGTAAAAATGGACTTCAACCATATTTGCCAGTCCTGTCATTGGGTGTTGTTTTATTATTGATTTAACTGACCTATAGCTTAAGTTTTTATAAATATTATTCACTTATTTCTGAACCACATCTGTTTACTGGAGAGGCTGCTCTATGGGCCGATCTGTAAAGCATCTCTATACTGCTTTAAGGAAGTAGGATAATTTACTACTTTATACAAGCCTGCCATCTAGGCAAATCTTTGTTATAAGTTACTATAGAAAGGTTAGTGTTTGCTTTAGTCTCTCTTTAAGCCCAGTTTTACTGTTCATTTATACATGTGTATTTATCTGAGCAGTCAGTACTTCACTATTTACAGAGAAAAAAAATAGTTCCTGTTCCCATCACGCGTCTTCTGACCTGATTGAAGATGCAGTTTAGGCAAATACACTGGGCCTGGCTGAATGCTGCATTACAGCCTCTTTATTTTATTCCAGTGATCTAAAGGGAATAAAAAAGCTAATAAGTGGAGTCCTTCCTTCTCCTTTCTCTTCACCCCTCCCAAAGCAGTGTGCGAGCACTGAGGATTGCAGAATAGCCTGGTGCTACACTGTCCTCTTTAAATCCCAGGCAGAGAGTGCTTCTGTGGGAAAGAGAGGCTGTTGCACTGCCGTACTTCGATTTTTAGGTTTTTTTCCTATTGGAACAAGCCCTGTTGGCAGCCACTGCAACCCGTAGGCTGCTCTAGTTTATACTGCAGGCTGACCAAACACAAACTGCCTTTGAAAATATGATACTATAGAAGTGTCTTAAAACCATCTCTTCCTGCAGGGAGGAGGGAAGGCCTGGGAAAGACCTCGAGAAACAGCAGCAGCAGCACAATGCAGCTCACACTAAGTTTGCAACAGAAGGTGCTTATCATGCAAATCTCTCTTCGTTCATCTACAGCACTGTCACCTGCAACTACAAGGGACACGCCCACGGCTGTATTAACCTGCACAACCCATTGTGCAGATGCAGAGCAAGGACCAGTCCCTGTCCCAAAGCAATCATATTCCCAGTAAACAAGGAGTCTGAAGGAGAGATAAAATGTCCAGGCAGAAGAACAACAGCAGATCACAGGGCTATAGGAAAGCCAGATTTCTGTATCCAGAGCTGTTAAATGAGGTCATCTACTGTACTGAAATACCTTTTGTCTGACACCCTGAACCTACAGCTATCACAGCTTGGAGCAGAACCACTTTAGATCCCTACTTCAAAACAAAGATCCCACCATCCCCAGAGGAGCTGAACTAAATCAAGCTCTTTCTGCCAGGCTCTGATGTAAGGGAGATTTTGGACAGACTTCCCAAACATGAACCATCTTGCTGCATCTTGCTGCAGAGGAGGCTTCTGTTCCAGACTGGTCAAAGCCTGATCCAGATAACCCATGTGGCTTCACCCCTGAAGGATAGTTTTCCCTGTGCATGAGCTAAGGGAAATAAATAATTTGGGTTATTGCTTAGAAATTCACACGATGGGTAGTTTATAAGTAAAGATGTGCAGGACTGCTAGGTGAACGCTGCCTGATTAACCTGTCACAGGCTGGCTGAAATATAGTGTGCATAGCTGCATGCACATATCTTCACAGGCATGTGTGCAGCTTGTGAATTCCTGACGGCTTTGCATCAAAGAGACTGTAGAAGTAATCGTCAGGCACTATTCCCCAAGATTATTTCATTTGCTCTTTGCTAACTTACTTTGAGATGCATCAGCAAAGGTTCACAAGTAGGTCACGCAGGGTTTCTTAACCGCCTTCTGCACTCAGATGAATTCTGCTCCCCCGTGATGACTTTCTTTCCCAGAAAGCCAAAATTGCAGCCAGGCCAGTTCTTCGGGCCCCACTGCAGGGAGCCGCGTACACTCCTGGTGTATGCCTGCAGCGTCCTCACTTTGGATCAGGCTTTCTGCATTGATTTTTAATGTGAGCAGGAAAGATCTGTGGACTTTTGCAAGAGGACACTGCAGGTCTGAACCTGTGTTCTTTATACAGCTAATGGTGCTATTGCCTGCCAACAGAAAGTGTGGGATTGAGGACTTTCCTACAGAGCCTGAGACCAAAGCTTTTCGTCACTGGTTCTGGGTATCAGCATGAGCTGGGTCATCATAAAATGCAAATAATCCCCCTTCTGAATATGCACTTTTTAAGTGCCATTTTGAAAATCTTTCCCTTGATTTTTTTTTGTTTCATGTTGATTGATTTTTAAATGACTAGGTATTTGTCAAGAGTATGGATGTTTATCTTAATTTTAGTTAGACTGGTGTAACAACGTTGCTGAACTGAGTTTGGACGACCAAAAGCAATCTGCCCCTCCGCTCTGTCTAAGCATCAATCTTTCACTCTGCCCAATATCTCAGTTGTGCTGGTTGCCAACATTCCCGTCTCCTGTACAGCCGGGAACAGGCCCCAATCCTGCCTAGTCAACTGGAAAACAATAAGACCATTCATGTGCATGGTTATTCACTTGCATAAATGTTTGCAGAGATACAGTCTGACTGGGACAGGCCTCTATCATTTGGATGGTTCTACAAGATAGATTTTTACAAGACCAGTATTTTTAACCCATTTTTAACCAGCTATAGAGAGATTCTTAGCTGGAGTGTAGTAGCATTGTGCAAAATGGCTTCAGTTTGGCGTCCTTGTTTTATACCAGCTGGAGAGTTTTTCCTGTATTTTTTTACCCATGACATAGTCCCATGTACCAACATGACGTTTAATTTTACTACTATGGAATTTACTAAAATAAAACCCTATATGTGTTAACACTTCTTTTCAGAATGTGCAGTATGGCCTTCTCCAGTCATCCTCTTTTATTCTCCTGCTATGCCACAGAAATTATTTTCTTTTTATTATGTAGCCTAAATTGTAGAGCTATTTTTAATTTATGACGGTCATAACTCAAGGGGGGGCAGGAAGAAATATCAATGCGATAGAAGAGTGGAGCTGGTGTAGTGTGAATATTGTCAGAATGTCTCATCTAGGATTTGTGTGGTATAAAACTTTGCTGAAAGAATTAAAAACATACACTTAACTGATCTCATATTTGGCGTTTTTAATTAGCAAAAGCTCAGCAATGATGATGTCGCGCTGTCTGATGAGATTAGGTCAGATGATACATGGTTGTATGGTGTGGCATCTTAAATAGTAATCACCTTATGGCAAGTCGGAGCTATTTTGATATCACATTTAAAGAAATAGCTTCTCAGGGAAAGTTGATTGGTTTCATAAGAGAAGCAGCAGGGTTTTGAGGACTCCTGTGTGGGAGAATGGGAACAACAGGCAGCTTGAGATCATCTCTATTTCAGTTTTTTTTCTCGTATTCGTTCAATTAATTTTTGTGTATGTGCATATTTCTTATGAGAAAGGTTGCAGAACAGAAAAAATGATTTCATGTGGCCTGGAGAATCCAATGCAACATGCATGGCCAGAGGGCTGTACTTTGCCCTCCAAACTGTGAGCAAATTCCTTCTCCCATTCCTCTGTGGTTGTTATTATAATGGTAAGGCAAGAATATTTGGTTGAATACCAGAGATGCAAGATTTCCTTAAGCAGTTTTGCTCCAGTAACCACCTCTGTTTTTCTTTTCCTTCCTTTTACCCTAGTACTCTGCTCATGCACTTGCGCGTTTTCAGACCCAGCCCAAGGCTTCCTTTGGGAGTACATTTGCTGCAGCTGATGTCCCAAKGGTTTGCTTGTTCAGAATATGCTTTATGGAACTTCTCCCATTGGATCGATTTCAGGCCTTTCTAGGAAAGTCCTCTTGATGTTTAGTTCACTGGGGCCATTTGATTGATATTCATGAAGAGGATGAAAATCCTGGTTCGAATTTAAACACCAGTTTACACTAAAGAAAACTGAAATTGTCATTCARCAGGAGTTCACTGATTTATGAACTGCACAAAGTTAATCTTTGCCTGAGACTTATTAAGACAAGACTTAGAGATTCAGCAATGGGTGAATGAGAACTCGTGAAAAAGAAGCCATTCCTGTATGTTTTGATCAAATTAATGTATTTTACTGCAAATCCAGGACTGCTGAATTTTCTTTGCTGGCCTTATAAATAAGGCAAATAAAGAAGGGAGATTTTAGGTTACAGTAGACAGTTGCATCTCTAGAGGAATCATTACTATTGTCTCTGTAGCCAAGTGTTTTCTCTGCTGACCAATACTAGATCATACCATTCCGGTTTAATGAAAATGTCAGTTCTGCTTGAAACTATCTTCTTGGTTTCTTGCATTCTATTGCATTATAATTTTTGCCTGCAAGATGAAAAGCTTTGATGAAATATTTAACAGATACATTTAAAAAAAAAAATCATAGTTCCCTTTAAATTGAAGGATAAGTCTACAGTAACATCCAAAGTAGAGGCGAAGGCCTTACAGGAATAGAAGGTTCATAATTTGCTGGCCTGCAGGGAATAATTTACTAAATCAATTGGAGATTCACCCATTTTCTGTCCTGTGAAGTTAAAACCATATGCCACTGTGTTGATCTTCAGCGATGCTCTTCCTTCACTTGAGAATGGGGGGGAAGAACATTGTGAGTATGGATGAAAAGGTCAGCAGTGTCAGAACGAGCCAGCCTGCTTCKATGGGGTCAACTGTAGGGGCAGCTTTAGTAATTTATAGCATACAAGCCATCAGCTGGAGATTTATATGCTTGCCAAGCATTTTAAAAGAACTCATCAGAGAAGTATTTATTTATTTTGGGGAAACAGTTGGATTAGCAGCACCACAGGAGAATAAAAGCCACTAGAMGGAGACCAGCAGAGCAGTATTTTCAAGACGTAGTAGTAGGGGATTCATTACATGCCARTTCTTAAAAGCTTCAGGATACTTTGGGTTAATCTTCTTTAGTCAGCAGGTGCATGAACTCCCATGTGTTCCACATTCATTAAATCATCTTAAAACGCTGCAAAATATGTGTCTTAGCTAACTGCACACACATGCTTGCTGCTGTCCTTCTCACCACAGATTTTGTAAGTAGAAGCTCCATCTCTTTCAGGTAAACAGAATGATCCCAACTGACACAAGCTCTCAGGTAAGCTGGGCACAGATCATTGTATCATTTCAATACTCCTGGCAAGTCTCAAGTTCCAGAGTATTTCCATGCTGGTGAAATTAACTCCCRAAAACGAGTTGTGGGTAGGTGAGATAATGAGGAAGGCGAAGTGACATCTGAAGAAGAACCAGAGGTACCACAGCGTTGGTTATCTGTTGAGCATGAAGCAAGTGTGTGCTTCCTACATACACAGGCTGCTTTGTTTAAATTATCCAGAAGAGACTCAGAATACCCCTCACCTCCCCTGAGTTCCACTATCTTGCARTATTTTTTGAGATGAATAAAATTCTGGGCCCTTTCAATACCTGTACCTACAGGATGGATGCCTGCTGGGAGATAACGGCACCATCCGACTGCCATTGCTAGTATCAGCTTCAGCGTTTGGGGGTGAATTGCATTTTCTGCAGGAGAAGCTTTAGCAGAAAMAACTCTGAACTGATCGCACCTGGCCACTGCAGGCAGAATGACCATGTTGGAGCTCACCGGCCAGATCTAATATCAGAGGGCGTAGGAGCTCTCAGAGGAGGGTTCAGCCACCAGCTTTGGCTTATGCCTCTCCTTTCCCTGGGGCACAGCAGATTTGTGCAGGTTCCCTCTTTTTCAACCACTTGTGTCCATGGCACTGGTTCCAGAGAGAAAAGGAGGCAGATAACACCAGCAAGCAGTGCCTCTAGGAAAAAACAGTGACTGTAACACCAGCCACTGTTGGTCACACCTGCCCAACAGCTGAGTACTTAGGGATGAGAATGGATTACGCTACTAAATCTCACTAAGGGACTGTAGCCATCCTTTTTTGCACTGGGACATGCAGAATAGCTTCTGCATCACATCACAGGGCAGAGCCTTCTCCATGGCACATGACCATCTCAGTCATATCGAGCTTCATTTTGCCTTTGCCACTAGCTGCTACAGGTCAAATTTCTTCTCTTGGGATCTCGAAGAAACATCCAGAGCTTTCCACCCACTCACCATGAGTTGAATTTAAATACAGAGACATTTCATTAGTACTGTATTTTATCTTAATTTCTCATTCATTCTCAAGGGTTATTTTCCCCACTCTACATTAGACATTTCTCAGTACCTGGGCCTGCATATGCACCAGTTCAAACACATAGTGGAGAACAGAGGAGCCAACACAGCAGAGAGATGCCATGAAGAGGTTCTCCAAGTGGTGTGGTTGAGATTGGATGGTCAGGAAAAAACAAGCGTAAAAGAAAATGCAAGGAGAGCAAGAAAAACACTGAGGACTGGACACCTAGGTGTTGTACAAGACTGAGAGCAGGTGGGACATGAGAGTTGTCCCACTTTGCAGCTATTTCCCCTCCTGTCGTCTTTGGTACCCAAGTAGACTGTAAGCATTTTGAATCAGGGACTGTCTTTAATACTTTGTTTGTACCATGCATTGAGCTTCTCGGCACTCCTCTAATACAAATAATCAGTCAACAGAAGCTAATGTATACCTGGCAAGTTGAAAATCAGATCCCTTTGAGACCCTAGGTAAACTGGAGATAACATCTTATTAGAATTTAACTATGAAGACAATAAAGTGAGAAGGGGAGAGAGATGGTGGTATAGCTAAGGTTGATGATGTGGTCTATAATTTCTTTCTTTGATGGACTGGTAATAGGTGAGCATAAAAACAGAAACTTAGCAACGTCTTTTACTCAAATGATCACATTTATAACAAGTCATCTTACTAACACAAGGAGAAGATGAATAGGAAATTCTCCAGCGTGCAGTTCGACTGGTCCTATGATCTGTTGTCCAACCATAAGCTCATTGCTTGGGACACGTCTGGACAAGGAGAGGAGCTGAGGTTAACCATGCTCTGCRGAGAGCTTGCTATGCCCTTTCACAGTGAATTCAGCAAACTTTATGCAAATGTCTTTTGCAAGTAYTTGAAGGGAGGAAAAAAAGCAATACAATACTGTCCTGGTGGCACAAAAGGACTTTGAAATTTCCAGTTAATRCTTGAAAGCATTTTGAACTCTGACTAGTGTATTGTCCAATTATTCGCTAGGTTTCTTTGTTCCACCCTGCAGGATAAAAAGCCACGCAGAAGTATGGCTTAGGCTTCCTCGCCCCTACAAATCAGGCTTTGCAAACARAAATGGGCACAATAGCTCTCAAAAAGGTGACATTTCCTGCTCTAAAGCAAAAAAAAAAACCTGACCCAAAATAGCTATCTTTTAAAATATGCTTTTTTTTTTTCCTTAAAGAAAAGGGGGATGGAGTTGGAGGACGAGAGCGACTGTATCATTCCTAGTGCGCAACAGAGCCCCACGCACAGTGAATAGGAGGAGAGGCACTGCGCTGGTGGGGCCGGGGTGCTCCCCCCGCAGGAACCCTCTGAGCGGCAGGAACACAGCCGCCTCCCCACTGCCCCGCTCACAGCAGCATGAAGCTTGAGCCCAAGAGTGTCCAGGAGGAGAGAAGTCTACCTGTTGTAATATAACCCACGTGAAAGGATGTCGGTACCTTCAGAGCCCTAATCACAAGGTCAGGTCATAGACCGTAGACGTTAACAGCAGCAGCGATGATGTCATTGGCCATTGGGCACTTCCTCACAGTGCATTTTTGTAGCTCTGTGCCATTTCTGTGCTGTGCTATCAGAGTTAAGACATTTTCTTCCATCTCTGCACTACAGCTGGTTAATTTTTTACATTAAAAGCACTTAGAGCGGATGGTGCCTAGAAACCAGCTTTTAAAAACATTGCATTAAAGATGCCCGCCATTGTAAAATAAATTTAAGAATGTCATTGGCTTAAGAAAAGTACTGTGCTGCCTTTCAGACTAATTTAAAACTTGAATTGCAGCCATTTTTAGCTTTAACAAAATCGATAAGACTGTATGCTGTGTCAGTCATTGCCCATTTCAATCTTTGAAGTCATTTTGGCAGGCAATAGCAAAGATACTAGAGAAGTCGTGGATGCCCCCTCCCTGGAAGCATTCAAGGCCAGGTTGGATGGGGCTTTGAGCAACCTGGTCTAGTGGAAGGTGTCCCTGACCATGGCAGAGGGGTTGGAACTAGATGATCTTCAAGGTCCTTTCCAACCCAAACCATTCTATGATTCTATACCAACATCCTGGGAGGTTGAGTTCACCCCTGAAGATYCTTTAGGATTTCAGTGGGATTTTCATGTTGCTGCAGTCTTGAACAATCAGGTCCTAAATCGGTCACAAGTACATTAAATAGAACAGGGCACTAAGCTGGCATTTGGCTCTAGTTTACATTTAAGATGATGCTTGCTTCAAAAGCACTTTCATCACTAGATGGAAATGGTAAAATTGTTGATGATGATGTGAAAAAGACTGAGGTATTCAATAAATATTTTTGTTCTGAATTTGGAAACAAGAAGAATCATGCACTGATGTCATGAGGACAATGCACTTTCCATCCCATTAGTAACCAAGGAGGCTATTAAACAGCATTACTAGAGATAAACATTATTACCTTAACAGATCCAGACAACTAGCACCCTTACAACTGAAATGAATGTGCTCAAGGGACCTCTGACCCACTCCCACTTAATCTTGGAGGACTGCAAATGTTTTAGAGGACTGGAGAAATGCTGCATTTTGGGCAAATCATTACAAAAAATATCACTAGGGCAATCAAAGTAATTCTAAGCCAGTCAGCTTAGCACTTCTGGGCAAAGTAATGAAATACTAGTATAGAAGTCAGCAAATAAAGAATGTCAGTGGAAATAATAGGGGTCAACATGATTTACAGGGAAAAAGTCTTGTGAAAGAAACTTGGTTTTCTCTTTTCTTTAAATTATTGGTTTGGTTGATAACAGCTACTAAATAGGTGTAAGATATTTGCCTTTTCTAGATAGCTTGATCGTTTGTAATACTCATCATAAATTACCACAATAACTAATAACATTAAAGTATCAGGTGAGTGAATTAAGAACTGAGAAACTGGCAAGTCTTAAGTAAAATACAGACTTCGGTAAAGACTCAGGGAGAAACAGAAGTGTAACCAGGTCCTGATACTGCAGCCAACATCACCCAGCTGCTTTTTATAAGGTGAGTGGTTTGTGCAGTTTGTGTAAAACTGACTCCAATTAAAAAAAATGGGGATGTCATGGTTTATAGGAGTGCCAACTGAAGCTGGTTTTCCCCACTGCCTCCTCTGCAACTGGCTATGAAAAAATATCCTTGTATAACGGGGCTGCAGCTGGTCCCTCCGGGTATACGAAATCCAGAGCGTGTGCAGGGCAGGAGCTCAGCCCTGGGGCCTCTCTCCTGGCCGTGGCAGAAGGGACAAGTGCTGTGGTTGGATGCAGAAGCTAGTCGATCTGAACCACCCCACTTCGGCGCCCSTGCAGAGCCCCCAGATCCCCTTCCGACCCTCTCGGATCAGGAGATCGCCCGCTGGCCGGAGACGGGCCGTGTCCTCTCCTGCATCACTCCTGSAAACCTCCCAGCCCTGTCTGCTGCAGTCCATCTTCATGGACCCACAGGAGCGCAAGAGGCTCACCGTTTGGGATTCTGGCTTTTGGTCACCAAAGCAGTCGTGCTGGGAATATTTAGCACAGCTGAGTGCTTCATCAGTGCTCTGACTGCTTTTGCTGGACAGTGTAAAAATAAAGAGCCAAGAAGTAAACATGGAGATGTTAACATCCTTACACAGTGAGATTTCACATCCCTGAGAAGTTAAGCTCCAAATTCCTCTTCTGGGGGAGGAAGAAGGGCAGGACAGGTTTTGAACACCCTTATCTAGTAGGAATAGATCCCTTAAAATCAATTTATGTTAGCAGAGTGTCCAACTGCGTGCATTTATTCTGCTCTGTGTAATTACCACTCTTGCCCCCTGGTAATTATTTTACTATCCATGAAGGATTACAAAGCCATTAACCTGGAAGAGAAAAAGAARAAGCAGGGGCATGTGGGGAAGACTTTGAACACCAAATTCATTCACCAGTTAGAAACAAAAGTGTGTGTTCAGAAGGTTAATTAACAAAAAGTCTGTCTCAAGGCAACTTCTGCTTACTACTAATGGATACCATGGAAATTCATAAATTCGCTGCTCCCAATGGGAGGATTTGCTGACTGCTGCGTGGGGCTGCACCTCTCTGCTCCTTCACRATGGAAAGGTAGGGGATGGCCAGAAAAGCCCCTTGTTCAAGTGAAGGGGTAAACTCCTGCTGACTTCAATTTTCAGCAAGTTTTTACACGCTGTGTCCTTGTCTGTCAGGGACACACATCGTCTCGTGCTCAGGGAAAGGTTTAAACTGCAGTCTTTGCTATTTGAAGGGAAACTTAAAGCTCTTGACCTAAAATTAGCACTGCCAGCTGCATTTCGGGCAGCACACCAGCTTTGCTTTGCTCTTGACATAAGGCAGGAAGGTCCGGGCTACAAAGGCTCCTGATGCCCTGGGGACCTGCTCCCACCGAGGGCAGCCACGCGCAGGCAGAGCAGGCAGAGCCAGTCTGTGATGAGAGACCCAAGAGCTCACACATGCTCTGGGAAGCGACAGCTTTCGTGGGAATGGCTGTACCCCATCAGGCAAGGGGTCACCTAGGCAACAGTGCTTCTCTGGCCGCCGCCAAAGTGAATTCTTGGAGAAAAATGCAAAAATACCTGCTTGCCCGGGGTATCGCCCAGCTGCCAGCCGTTCGCAGCTCAGGGGCTTCCTGAGGTTTGTGTGGTTTCCCTCTGCTAAACAGCCTTTTATGAATCTGCCCAGCCTCTCCTTGAACTCAGGAAAATTTTTATCATTTGCAATATAATATTGCACCAAAGAGATATAAGGCATGTGGGGTCCCGTTTTGCCTTCCTTTACCAGGGTACAGTGGGCTCCCCGGTACCGGTGGAGGCAGAGGGGATTTAGGACACCTGTATTCAAAGGGCTTACTGCATTTGAAGACTGTTATAGATCAGCTTGCACTGAGTTTTCCTTCAGGCCTTTATGCAATTACTGTGATTTCTTGGCACTGAGCGCTAATGATTCACCTGAGTTGAGTCATGCACAAGGCGATGTGGCTCTGGAAGGCTTCCCACCACAATCGCTCTGCTCAGCAAGTCCACGAGGTGAATACAAAGGATCTTGCAACTGCTAAGCCTTCTAGGGAAAAGGAGAGGCTTAAAAGAAGTTCAGCAGTCGCCTGCACTGATCACAACCATAGACTTTATAAATCAAGCTTAGCTCCTTTGCTGGAGAAAAGCAGCTTTCTGGATATCTAAGACTTGAAGGGAGATGGCATAGCTAGAAGGCTGGGTTTGGGGGACAGGGGTGGATGTTGGGAAGGTAGGATGGGTTTCCACAAAAATGACAGAAGCCAAGGAGCCAAAGAGCTACACAGAAGTGACTTCAGAGCCCACCCTCCTGCATCAGGCATGGGGCAAATAGCGTAGTCAGAGGGATGTGTAAAAACCTGGTTAGAAAGACAAAAGGCAGAGAGATGCCAAGAAAGCAGCAGAGATGCAGTATCACTCGACATCTAGGGAGCAAAGCAGTGGTCAGTGCTGCAGGTGGCATTACCTGTTAAAACAGAGTGGAAGAAAATACGGTGTTCACCAACACCTGTTTCGATCGGCAGCTAAGCCACTGCTCTTTTCAGCAGGGTGTGATTGGACGTGGCAGGGGGTTGCAAGATTTTGCATAAGGTTGGATGAGTAACTCCAGCAACAGCTCCCCTCGCAACTGTTGTGCAGCAGCTCTACAATCTAGATCAAGTATTATTAAGAGGCCTTCTATTGACCAAATGACACCTCATTTGGCCCCACCTGTGTCTATTCACAGTATATTCATGAGGCATTGTGATGTGTCTTCTGTCCATACTGTCCTACTGAAACCACTGCCAGTATAAACTGAACGTTGCCTGTGTGCTCTCAAGGTGGGATTGCAATAGGTTACCCAGAGGGTATGGGAACAAGGCAGGGCAGGAGGTGAGCAATCAGCCCTGCAAATCCATGGGCAAATATTCACACACATTTACACACCCAGTGCACAGAACCACCCCAGCTGCAGATGGGAGGGCATCACTCCACAAAACTCAGCAATCTGTGATTCAGTTAGCACCTTGAACAGGCAAAATCCAGAGTGGCCTTGATGATGTGAACATTTCTGGTTTGGTTTTCAAGATCTGTGTTGCTTGAACATGTTTATTTTGTGCCTGACTCCATGACCTGATTAAATCACAGCTCAGCAAAAGAAGTAAGCTCAAAATTGGTGTATGCCTAGCAGTTCTCTTTAACGTATTGAAAGTTTGCCTATAAAAAGCTATGCGTGTTCTCCCCAGAGCCACCTGCCTTGCTTAGTAGATATGCCCAGTACCTCCCAGTAGATGGGGCTTTACTCAGTTACTTGTAGTTTTATCACAAGAAACATTTAGGAGGAGCTGGAAGCCATTGTGCAGCGGGATAGCTATGACTTAGTCGCCATCACAGAAACATGGTGGGAYGACTCTCAYGAYTGGAGTGCTGCAATGGATGGCTATAAGCTCTTCAGAAGGGACAGGCGAAGAAGGAGAGGCGGTGGGGTGGCTCTGTATGATAGGGAGTGTTTCGACTATCTAGAGCTTAACGATTGTGATGATGATGATAAGGTCAAGTGCTTATGGGTAAGGATGAGGGGGAAGGCCAATGAGGCAGATATCCTGCTGGGAGCCTGTTATAGTTATAGGCCACCCAACTGGGATGAAGAGGCCGATGAAACATTCTACAAGTGGCTGGCAGAAGTCTCGYGATCGCTAGCCCTTGTTCTCATGGGGGACTTCAACTTCCCGGACGTCTGCTGGAAATACAACACGGCAGAGAAGAAACAGTCTAGGAGGTTCCTGGAGTGTGTGGAAGACAACTTCCTGACGCAGCTGGTG
>JAYKAV010003157.1:112299-135948 GCA_035582835.1 Phoebastria nigripes
CCAGGGAAGTGGTGGAGTCACCATCCCTGGAAGTATTTAAAAGACGTGTAGATGAGGCGCTTAGGGACATGGTTTAGTGGGCATGGTGGTGTTGATGATCTTAGAGGTCTTTTCCAACCTTAATGATTCTATGATTCTATGATTCTAGTGCCTAACCTGATTTCTAAGAATATGCAATGGCACTAGTCTGAGATATGAAAGCTGGTACCGAGACCACTGAAGTATGGCTTCTGTACTCATTTCAGATCAAAACTTGATGTGAAATTCCTAGCTAAATCTTCAAAACTCAATACATGTTTTATGCCTGTGATAGTTTCCAAAGAGAGTGGGTTGCCAGCATTTCTTTTCCCTTCTAGTCTTTCTTAGAAATAACTAAAAAGAAACTTGGCTTCAATTCTGGGCCTGAGGCAGAGAGGATGGAGGGGTTTAACCCAAATGACTAAGCCTTAAACAGAATATAACTAAGTGAAAACGGGTTAATGAGAGGAAGTTAGAAGTAGCACTGCCAACCTCACCTATAAAAGGTATTACGTCAACTGAGCACAACATTTTGTGGTTTCAGTCCTCTCCAAGATTTGTAATAGGCTGTGAGCTTGTTCCTTCATATATTTGATGACATCAAGAGATATTCATATTTAGAAAATCATTTGAAGAGTGTCTAAATTAAATAAGGGATTTTAAGATTCCCTTATGTATAATGGACTTTCTAAGTTCCTGCTTTTGCTGTGATTCCCTCAGCTGTTTCAACACTGATTCTGTACAGAGCAGCACATGAATACCACAATGATTGGCTTTAAATACAAATATATAAATATTTGTATACACTAGTGTGTCCTTAATCAAAAGAAAACCCCAACCTTAAAGAATCTTTGAGAATGTGAACTTTATTTTTTGAAAGCTAAATGAACTTATTGTAATGCAGCCCACCAGTGTAAGGGTGGCGTATACCTGTCTAGCCATTTTCCCTTCCAAAAATAAATACAAGAATTATCACAATCCCTTTTATACAGAAAACCGTGCCTGCATGAAGGAGGGAGATGGGTGAGGAATTGTCTCTCATAGTGATGCCAGTGTAGTTAAAGAGGTAGAAACAGAAATGGAAATTGCTTCTGCACCTGAATGATTGCATCTAGGATGCGATACAGAGGTGAAACAGGAGCAGGGAATGCCTTAAAATGAGCCCTCCTGTGACTGCCACACTCACTGTGGGATACACATATGATCAGTTCCTTTCAGAGCACTTGTTCAAAGTTGCCTTATTTGACTTTCTTGCTGCTCAGTATTTCATGTTCCTTCCTTGAAAAACAAATGTTCTCAAATTTCAGGTCCTTTTCCCTTCCCCATTTCTCTTTTTCAGCATAGATTTCCTTAGGTGTAGTATACAGCTTAGCTACCTCCCAGGTTGAGCCTGGTCCTCTGATAGCCTCAGGCAACCACATCACAACACCCTACATATAAACAGATCAGGCTTTACCTTGAAAATCACTCTGGGCTTCTCTTCCTGGTACTCATCCCCACAAGGACACTCCTCCAGCCCCAAGAGTTAGAAGCTGGCTCATTCCCAGCCAAAACTACTCATGGGACAACCTGGATCTGCTGATCCTGGTGCCAGCACTGAAGCCAGAAGCCAGTCCCTTCACCCTCCCCAGCGCATGGTCTGGGCACCACACCACACCGCAGCAGTGTGGCCAGAGATGTGGCCATGGCCCCTTCAGCTCCAGTTTGCTTGACTGGGTCCCGCTGGCCATCTCCAATATCTTTTGCACAAGAAGCAATGGTGGAAGAGCATGCTCCATGCTGTGCAGTGCAACACCATCCTGGAAATAGTCGTCCCTCCTCTTCCTCACCAGGGCTGCTGCTTCCCATCCCGGATACTCCTTGCTCGTGCTAGTGCAAAATTCACATTGGGCACATAAACAAAAAGGAAAAAAAAGGAACAAAACACATTGTTTTAGCCCAGGACAGTTCTTCAATGGCAGGACTGTTCTGTTTGGTGGCCACACAAGCTTCAAGCGCTCCTCTCTCATTGCCTCCTACATTTGTCTTTCTTTCACACAGAGGATCAGACTGAGCAGAGTATCCCAGGCGAAGTCTCACCAGCCCCTGTACCATGGCCTTAGCCCTCCTTGTATCTTCTGGAAATACATCCCCACCCCTTACATCCTAGGAGTGAACACACCATTGTCAGGGCCATGGCATGTTGGTGGCTCAGAGGAGGCACTTGAGGTGTTCTCCTTCTCAGTTGTTCCCAAGTGTCAAGTACCCATTTTGCAGAAGAAGCTCCATTGTTACTCCACGAGCTCACGCTCACAGCAACTGAATTTCATTCCCTTCTCCTACTCTTTCCATCTGTGTCCCACACACCAGCTACCCTGTACTAGCAATGGTTTCCCAGTCTCCTTCTTGAGGAACTGCTCCAGCAGCTTCTCCCAAGGCCTTCCCTGCTGCTCACATTGCCCTGGCCAGTTCCTTACCCCGCCAAAACACTCCTACTAATTCCCATCTTAATGCATAATTTCCCAAATGGCACTTTATCAACTGCTCTGAGAGACAAGGTGGGTAATGTATGGATGCAGTAGATCTTATCTGGAAGATCAGTTCTCTTATCAAAGAAAGTTAACAGGTTAGGCTGGCATGGTCAGCTTTGGGTAAGCTCTGTTGGATGTTATCTCATTTTCTATTTGCTTCCATGTCGGTAAGTGCTCATCCCTTCAAAGTTTCTTTGAAAGCCTTTCATTCCACCAAGGTGAGATTAATCTAACCTGTGGCTGTCCTTATCTCACCCTTCCTCTCATTTCAAGTTTGTGTACAAATGGAGCATGCTACTTGCCCTAATATCTGCTCTTCTCCAAATCAGAGCGTATGTGTTGCCTTCCTTTAATGCAGAAGTTTTCGGCGGCGTTTTGCCGCACGCTTTTAGCAACAGCAACAACCAAAAAAAACCAACCACCCTGATAACAGGATGGTTTCAGTACTTAAAGGGGGCCTACAGGAAAGATGGGGAGGGAGTCTTTATCAGGGAGTGTAGTGACAGGACAAAGGGTTTTAAACTGGAGGAAGGTAGATTTAGATTAGATATTAGGAAGAAATTCTTTACTGTGAGGGTGATGAGACACTGGAACAGGTTACCCAGAGAAGTTGTGGATGCCCCATCCCTGGAAGCGTTCAAGGCCAGGTTGGATGGGGCTTTGAGCAACCTGATCTAGTGGAAGGTGTCCCTGCCCATGGCAGGGGGGGTTGGAACTAGATGATCTCCAAGGTCCCTTCCAACCCAAACCATTCTATGATCTATGTTATATTCTATAAACATGCACACGTGCATGCACAGAGTCAGGCTTGCAGTAGACTTTCTGCAAAAGGAGGTGGCAAGAGGAAACCGTGTCGGTGCCATGACTTTATTGGAAAGGAGTAGTTTGCTAGCTGAGGAAAGCCAAAACGCTAAGGCGCAGTGAGGCGGAGAAGGAAAGTATGGCATCATTTCTCCTGTCCAGACATTGGAAGGTAATATGTTGTCATTGGCCACGTGTCCACCCACCTGTAATATTTATAGAGCTCCCCATCGTCTTTTAGCTGAGCATTCAGGATAATAGGTTTATTCCCTTCTGGGGCAGGGAAATTAGCCTTTTTTCCTTTTTACAGGAGAAAAAACAAGGCACGGGGGACTAGATTTGTGTCATATAATACCATAATAGCATAAATACACATAATAGCCGTGTAATGGCTATTTAAAAATCTTTAGCTGCACTCTTCATTATGCACCATTTTTCACAGTGCAGTGAAAATCAAAATGTCCCAGTGCGGGAAAATTGCTTGCTGTTACCGCAAATATAAAGTAGGTTTTCACGGCAAAAGAAAAAATCCCACAGCCTCCAAGGTGGTTTCACTTACCTTTTCTAATTAGCAAAATACATTTATAGTCAAAACTTGCCCCTTACAGACATTACTGTAATCTATAAGCACATAATATGCATTTTAATTCATTTTAAGGTGTTTGTCTGCAGCAAGTCTTCCGTTTTTAATATACCTGGCCACGTCAATACATTTAACATTATTAAATGGTTGGCTCTCAATTTCGCTCAGTTTTATAGATGAGAGCTACCCAGCTGCCCCATAGAAAGGCTCAGCCCCATGGAGTTTTCAGTGCTGTTAACTCCTCCTGAAGCTAGCCTTGAATGGGAGCAAGCACTTACTGCCTGTGTTTGCATTTACTTCCTTAGCTAGCATCTTGTGCTCCCTTTTACCACGAACTTCATGCAGGGTTTTTGCTCCTTTGCTCTGGCAGAAAAGATCATTTTTTGTAAGGCAACCAGACAGGGAACGTGTAAGTATTACCTTAAATATACACTAGAGGATGCTCTTGGGTCATCAGTGAGAGACAAACTGCTTCATTCTACTCTCATCTGCAGCGCTTCAAGACGTTTCAAGGCTCAGAAAGTGTTTCAAGGCTTAGCCAAGGCTTAGACGGTGTTTCAAGGCTTAGAAAAGATAAGAAGAAAATGTTCACATAGGGACAAAAGTGTAATGTAAATGACAAAGAAGTGCAAACAGTACTCCCCCCTGCTTTTGCAATGCTATTACCGCTCAATATACATTTAAAATATGCATGCATGCACGCAGGGACTTAGGCAAGCCCAATAGTTCCTTTTTTTTTTTTAAATCACCTATTTATTATACATTAGGTGGGACATAATTTTGACAAAGAATATGGGGCAAATATCAGATAAAGGACATTTCTAAATCCTCATGTGCTGTAATTGTTATCGTAGACAACAAGGAAGGAAAGGAGGAAATTTGGGGCTGTTGTGCATTTCTGCAGCRCTGCAGAGAAGCACCCATCCCACCGCAGCACCCATCTCCCACTTGGCAGGAGCTCCCAGTTCTCAGCGAAAATCCTGAATTTCAGCCTCWGGGGTTCTTTGCGCTCAGGCTGCTGAGCCCCCRTCCTCCTGGCAGCTCTCGGGGTATYGTGGGGGCATTTCTGGGTCCAAGACACCCTCACACAACAGCCGGGAGGTTGGAGGCCAGCAGAGAGTTTAAGCACCCGAGTGCCCCCATTGATCCAAGATTACATCTACAGGTATAATCCAGACGTGCAGCGGTGCCTTCCCTCCCACCTGTAACGAGGGAACTTCTGCAGAGATTTGTGTTTGTACCCAAACACTTCTTTATAATGGCAACAGTGTCTTGCTCTGCCATGGTTTTATTTTGCTAGTTTGAAAGACTTTTTCTAAAAGCCCCCTGATTCAGCAAACTGCCTCATTTTGCAGTATGTTGTGGCACACTGGAACAAACCCAGTGTAATGAAACACCTGGGTGCAAATGCAGACTGTCAGGTGAGGTTCGAACTAATAATAAAAGACGGATTTTAAATGAAGGGTTTGCAATTTCAGGGGGAGTTGGAAAACCCAGGGAGGGGTTTTTTGTTTTTTAAAAACAGTCCTGGCATTCTCAAAACAAAAGAGAAAGGAAAACCCACAGTAAAAAGCCACTGTGACTAGAGCCAGAGGTGACTAGAGGATGCCATGTCCATAATAACCACACTAAAACGCCATTTTGGGTGGCTCTTCAGGGGCCCAGCACCTGCGAGGCTGCAGCCGGGAGAAACCTTTCCCAGGAGCAAGGCTTGCTCCAGCCTTCAGCCTTGACAGTCCGTCCAGCAGAGCTTATTTCATACACAGAACTTTCTGTACTTTGCGCCTGTCTGAAGGGAAGGTAGATTTTGACCTCTCCCACAGCACAAAGTCATGTATCAGCTGGAGCCTTTGCTGCCCACACACAAAACATCAAGCCCAGTCCATCCTAGTGCTGGTACGGCCCCAAGGAGGAAGGTATCGTAAACTGTACCGCTGCTGAAACTCCTCCGGTGGGGAAGTTTGTGCTGCTGGGTGAACTGGTCGTAGGAAAAACAATTGTAAAAGCAGATTAACAGTGTAACCGGTAGTCGCGATGCTCACCTGGGACTGCAGGTTGCCATTCAAGACCTTGCTGCAGTCCAGAGAACATCTTAATCGCTCAAACTGAAGCTGAGACTCCTGCTCTGAACTTCAGACCCCTCATTCGAATTTGAGTCTTTTCCCTCGGAAAATCTGTTTTCCATATAAATCCCCAGATACCCTTTCCTCCCCCAAAGATGTGCTAAATGTTTGGCCTAAGCAGCTCCATGTGGTAACAAATCCCAAAGGCTAATTGTGTGGAAAAGCATTTCCTTTCATCAGGTTTAAATTTTCTGCCTTTTAGCGTCGACTGCACCCTTTTCCTTGCATCATGGGAAAGCAATGTTTAATGTACAGAGCTGGAAACAGCCCAAGACCACCGAGCCGTTGCATGAAGACCAGCGGGCTGCCAGCAGCTTTAAACAACTGTTGATCACCACCACCACCACCAAATTCCAAACAGATTACCAAAAAAGGCCAAGGCCAAACCCTAATTTTTAGGCTATAAAAACAGATTCTTCCAACTGTTGTTACGGTGAGGAATTCAGCTCGTTTGCAGATGACAGACGGCACGGAGCTGTCAGTCGCTGGCGGGAGGAGAACACCCAAGGCTTGAGAAGTTGTACCTTTCTCCTTTATTTTGCCTGGGTAGTTGCTAACATCGCAAACAGCTTTTCAGAAGAAAATGCCAAATAAATCCTCTCTTAGTTTGAAATAAAGCAGTAGTTATTCTGACTTTCCCCAGCAGCATCTCTAGGATGTCTCTGCAATGTGAAGAGGTCTCCTCCTCCCTCCCCAACTTCAATTTCTCCTCCCACGCGTCTGCAGGGGCTGGTGGCTCTGAGGGTGCCTTGGGAAAAGCCAGACAAGAGGTGAAGGGAAAAGCTGGCAGTGCCCCTGCTTTGCTCTTGCTAAGGAGCATAAGCAGCTCTGGACAGAAGTTGGTTCAAGCCCGCCAGCCTGGTCTGGTCTGAATAGCTTCAGGCCCATCTCTCATGGGAGTGAAGCTGGGACGGCAACACAACAGGCAGCTTCAAACCACACAGCCCACATCAACCTGCGGGCAGGGGGTGGAAGGCCCTGGATGTGGCTACGCCATAGCAAGGCGGATCCRGGCTCAGGCCCCCTTTTCTGCTGCCACCTACTTACGGATGCTCAGCCCTCAGCTTACGGCAGAGGTGGTCCCCAGGGATGGGGCAGGGTGGAGCACACCCATCTTTTCCTTAAGAAATCCAAAAGCAGCCTTGTAGAAGAGGTCATGCACCTGAATCCGGCCTTTCCAAGAGCCAGGAGAGCACCAGCTATGCCAAGAATCCCCGTATTAGGCCTCCAAACACAGGTTTTCTCCCATTTTTGAAGCAAGACAACTTAAAAAAAGGCAAACTGGCCACCAATAAGTCAAATCAGTGCTGTTTCCCCTGCTCATTTGTGTGGCTGACACCGGCCAACGGAGCCATCACTCCCGGCTCCACCTGCTTCTTCCCCGCGTGTGCCGGCAGCAGCAGGCCGTGCACCTCTGGCCGTGCCCACGCCAAGCCCTCTCCCGGGGCGCAGACCCACGCGTGCTGGGCACAAAGGGCAGCAGGCAGGTCGGGAAGCAGCAGAGCCCGTCCCACAGGGTTCCCGGAAAGTTTCCTTCCTTTGGGCAATGACTCCTGTATCTGGGCTCTGGGAAGCTCGGGCAGAGGCACGAGTATGTCACCACCGGCAGAGCGCCGCGGCATTTGTTCAGACCAGGCGAGGCAGAGGATGCCCTTGTGCACGCAGCTCTGCTCACCTCCCTCCCTGCCTAGCCACTACCGACGGGGATGAAATAACTAGCTGATAATCCTAATAAAAATGCAATTAAAAATTAAGCATTACTACCTAAATCCTTTGCTGTAACAACGTACAGGGTAAGCTTACAGCAGATTAGTCGGCAGCTCCCAGCTATCCTGTATTCACATGCATAAACTACACTTKTCTAAAATAGCTGTTCCTGTAACCCGCATCCTCAGATAACGTGGCACTGCTTTGCTCCCTTCCCTGAGAAGACGTGGAGCATGGGGGACAAATGATCGTCAGAGGCAAGAAAGCTCTGGGGTAAATCCCCATTTATTATCCACAGATGTAAACAGAAGGGCTGAAAAGAAGTCAGCTCAGAAAATATCTGGCTACTACACATGAAAAAGTGGTATTTGGGGAAGTTATCTGAAGGGCAGCAGCCTTCCCGAGGCTCAAATCTGCTTCCATTTAAAGTCAACAAACACAAACCTCAGCTAAACTACTTAGCAGAGATTTCTTCACAGATCCTTCATTCAAAATCTTTGGGTGAAAAAAAGTACAATTATGATTTTTGTAAGTTTATGGGCAAGAAATATAACCAGGTTATTGCGATGGAAACAGTGTCACTCATATCACCACAGGGACAATGCCGAAGTTGTGGTTGAGATGGAGCTATGAATATGTATTTTTGGGGTAAAGTAAAAAAATACATTTTTGGCTCTACAATATAGCCAAACATAGAAATAAGTACATTTCAAAAGGCAAAGTTTTGAGATTTTTTTTGTGTTTCTAAGGGGTTTTTTTGCTATTGAAATTTGAAAATGGTGCTTTTTTTGGGAGGGAGCTGGACTGGCTGAATTACAGTTTTGAATACAATCTCCTTATTTAACTGGTCTCATTTCCTCAAACAAAATTCCTCTAGGATAAAAAAATTCTCTACTTCATCCATCCTCGCAGTTATCTTTGCTTTAAAAAAGTTTCCACGTTAAGTTCAACTTGAACGTCTTTTCTGCACACGTCCCACACACATTCGGATGGGCAGTTATGCACGTTCATAACCTCAGCAGTTAAAATTTTGTTTAAACACAACTCGCCTCAAAGCGCTCCAGAACAAGCCAAATTTGTTGCCTGCTGTACGCAGGCTTCAAAGCAAGGTCTGTTTGCATTCACATGTCATTAAAGACAATATTGATGAGTTAATGAAAGGTAGAAGTGGAGCAAGGCATCAAACACTTGACAATAATCCAGGGACAATTTTATATTGAGAAAAGAGCTGCTCTAGTCTAAACAAGCAGAGAAAGAAGTTGAAGCAGCAGCAGAAGTGCGGGCAGATGCTAAGGCAGCCTCTGCATGCAGAGGGGGAGACGAGGGAAGAAATTGAGCTACAGGTTCTGCTTGTTGTCAGCTAAAACCAGCTGAAGACATGCAGATAATTTTCCCATCCCAGTTTATTTTCTTTTCTTTATGCTTGTGATGCAAGTACAGATTAACATGATTTTAAACAAAACCTGAACTGTTGCATAAATTCAGGTTCTACAGATAGTCTGGAGGAAAAAGAAAGAGGGATGAGTATATGAAAACCAAATATTAATACAACTGGTTTCTTTAGGAGTGTGGAGGTGATTTTTGTTATGTTTCTCTCTAACAAATAGCCAAATGGATACTATTGCCTCCTACCTCAAAGGGTAAAAACGTGACCAGACTCAGCTTGAGGATGAGGGAAGAACCCACATTCTGTCAACATTCGCCTCCAAGATACCTTCAAATTAATTTTCCTTCTTTTTTTTCTGTTTCCTTCCCATCAGTTTTCCCAACTGCCTTCTATAAAGAGGCCTGTGCTCATGACACCCCAATACTGGGGTGGGGGGGCTCATCTTGGGTTCYTAATAACCAGCTGTCCCTTCTGTGTTGGAGCAAGAAACTGCGTTTGGTTCAGTYGAGTTTGTTGCACAGTTTTGCACGYGCACAAGGTTTGAGGAATTGCACAACAGGCCTACTATTTTTAAGGGATTAAGAGGCAATATGCAAAACAGCACATCAAGAATCCTCCRTGACACAGGTTTCCTTCTCCCACATCCCACGCGACAAATGTTTCATGCCCTCAAGTTGGTTTCTGGGTCACTCTGGCACTTCTCCCAGCCCCAGCCTCAGCGGCGGGGCACGTGGAGGAGCTCAGCACGAGGACTAGGCCCTGCTCTATCACCCCACCCCGTTCAGGTGCTCCCAACCCCACGTGGAACCCGCTTTGGCTGAAACCCAGCTCGTGCAGGGAGTGCATCCATGCTGTCTCGCCTTGCTCTGTCACTGCTTTCTGCGCTGTGGAAGCGCTTCCCAGGTAGGTCTGCAGGGCCAGGCACCGCAGGGCAACATCCCGTCCTACTGACGGGAATAGCAGAGTTCTTCATTTCACAGGACCCAAGATTTCACCCAAATATCTTTTGCTGTTTGTTGTTTTAGGGAGAGGGGGCTTTCTGTGGGAGATGACAGTATTGCAGAAGTGACTTCAGCATTATTGGTTCTACCACAGCCAGGAGACAAATGCTTTCTGCTATTTAYCCCTCAAATTCCGGTCAATATTTACTGTATTGCCCTCAATGCATTAGTGAAGACGTTCACTCACATCCGTTGCCTGCCAAAAAGCAAGTTAATTTGGCTTGGTGATACAATTCAAAGCGGTTTGAGTCACCTACATCCCTGGCTATCAGTGTCCAGACAGACACTGCATCCATCCACACATGCATTAATAAAGACTTAAAAATAGACCATCGATTCCTCTAGACCTGAAATAACACATCTGATCCCAGGAAAGCAAAAGACCCAACATGGATGACCTCAGTCAAGGGGGTGCAACGTAGGTGGTTTACCTAATGTATCTTCAAGTGGTGGTGGCCGGGTCCTCCTGCTCTCCTGGATCCCACAGCTGGGGAGGGGGCACTGAAGATGCTCCAGCAGTGCCGGCGCTGCCGCCTTGGCTGGGCTTAGGTGCTGACAAACAGCGGATCAATTATTCATCAGCTAAAAGGCAGACTTCTATTACAACAGATGTTTCTCCGAATGTTTGACACTGCCCATTAACTCACCCTTTAATTTTAATTGCTTAACTATGGCTTAACTTAATGGCTATGTTCAAGGTTAAATGAGTTTAAATCTTCATTCTTCTCTTGCGCCACTTAATATAAAGATACCACCCAACCTAATGGGGAAAAGGGAGGGAGAAGGAACTGAAGCAAGTATCATCTCTGACAGGATACAAACAAGTGGCCAGTTAATCCTTCGTGYGCCTGCCCGGGGGTAGGCACAACACTCGGACCTGGTTTTCTCTAAAGCAGAGAAGCGATGGAAGGATCCCTCAGGCTGAAGGTGGCCGTGGGGTTGCAAAGCCAGGCTGGACCTGGGACCGCAGTCAGGAAGGAGGCTGCTTGGGGCGAGCATCCTTCCTGAAGCCAACACATAGAGGAAATGTGCTCAGGGAGGTAGGAAGCGTTTGTTTCAAACACACTATTTAGGTAGCCTCCAAACTGAGAACTCGACTTATGTGAGTAATTTAGGTTTGTAAGTCGTGGCAGTGTTGGCCCGGCACAGTGCTCCTATGCTTCCTCCTATAAATATTTATAGCCCAGCTGAAGAGCAGAGTTTGCTGGCTGAGCGGGGAAGGAGCTCCCAAGGAAGAGGAGAGCTTCACCTCCCTGCCTGGGGCAGGAGGGAATCGTCTCTCAGAGGATGCGACCCCGAAGAAGTGCTGGGCTGCAGGGCAGGGGACGTGGTCCCTGCCTTGCTGCTGCCATTGCATCCTTCTGGCTGATTTCTCCACTCATTTTGTACCAGGCGTGACTACACAGCTGGTGCTCGGCATCTTAGCGAGATCACAAACACACAAATTTCTGCAGCATGCATAGCTACAGCCTTGCTATCTGCCAAGCAAGTAAATACCATGTATTTTAGCTCTACGACTTGGTACCCCCCAGGAACAATCAATGTAAGTGCTACTAATGCCACAGAAAGAAGCGTGCCCCTGTCCCCTCACTGCTCCCCACCGCAGGCACTCAGATGTCCCTGCAGAAGTACCCACCTTTGCTGCCAGGATCAGTCCCCTCAAGTCACACTAGAAGAAAACATAAGGATGCATCCTGGAGAGGCCACATCACCAGGCAGGAGGCTTTTCCTCAGCTCAGGCAGGCTCAAAGACACCCTTCGGCATCACATCTGTTGACGTAACTCAAGAATATGTTGCACTATTTTTCCAGCAGGGCCCATGTATTTAGTTTGGATAGTTCAGATCTGTCCCCAAAAAATAAATTACCAGTACCAGTAGGAATAACGGGAGAGGCAGGACCAGACCCAGCCCTCCACAGCCCGGGGAGCAGCACCACCACAGCACCCCCATCCCAGGAGAGGGACTTGACACACACAGTCAAGGAAAACACTTTTTATTCTCTGTGTCTTACCACACGAAGGACATGAGGGAAGGAAAGAGGAAGCAGGCAGAAGAATAAGCATTTTTTTTCAACATAGAGGAGAAAAGGAAGCACGTCTCCTTCCTTTCTGGCTTGCTTTCCTTCCTTTTGTCCCTCTTTCAAGAGGTGAAGGAGCAGAGATTAACGCACACCATTCTCCAGGTTGTTCTCGCCCTTCAGGATATGTTGGTCCAGATACTTCTTGTCTGTTTTGTGAATGATTTGGAGGCTGAAAGGTGAGCAGACCCCATGCTAGGGCTACAGGAGGCTAGGGTCTGATCTCTGCTTTGCTGGTGTAGATCTAGCTCAATTCAGCCATTACAGCCAAACCAGGCTCTAACATCACGTTCCTACCAGGATTTTGTGAAAACCCTTTGGTTACACCACTCACTCAGATTCAGGAAACCTAGTCCCCACTTTTTGTCCTGGAAACATTCAAGGTCAGGTTGGGCAGGGCTCTGAGCAACCTGATCTAGTTGAAGATGTCCCTGCTCATTGCAGGAGGGTTGGACTGGATGACCTTTAAAGGTCCCTTCCAACCCAAACCATTCTATGATTCTGTGATTTTCCAAGGAGGTTACAACCACTTGCTTCATTGCCATCACACATCAGCCACCACTACGATCGTGACCTAGAGCATGCCCAGGCCTGGGTGTCCACGTGGAAGAGGGAAAAATGTTAAAGGACATCAGCCTGTCCCCTGTTGCCACAACCAGCGTTACACCACAGCTGTTAAGATCAGGGCTGGCCATGGTTAAACATCCCTCCTGGTCCCAGGGACAGTTTAGCACAAGAAGAGACACTCCAAGAGACACTCCCTCCTCCTTGCCCAAGTCCCCTCCACCCCAAAACGGTACCAAGGAGAGATAGCTGAAACCTTGTGACCTTCCACTTTTGCATGCAGCAGGAATGTTTCCCAGACCTTCTTCCCAACTAAGCAATTATAAAGTGGAACAAGCCCTGTAGTTTCTAAACTGAAAATAAGTTCTTAGGTTTTTTTAAGGTTGTTTTTTTTTTTTCCCCCAAGCAGGCTCACGAGGACATCCACTCATTTGATTTTGGCTCCAGCTCAGCAGCGTTCGGTAGTGACAACCATCAATCCTGCCAGACAGCCAATGGCACAGACTGCTAGGAGTGGGCGATCTCAATTTTTTGCAGCTACACTGCAATTTGCGTGGCGGTTCAACGCTAGCTGGCAGGCAGCCAGGCGTTCAACATCCTCCTCCCACCCAGAAAGGTGTCTCTGCAGAACAAGGTGCCGGGGCTGCGCGACGGCTGCCAAGACCACGGYGTGAACTGTGCCAGTCCTGCAAATAGACGCCGGATTGCAGAGCTGTTAATCCTACACATTTCGGTGTCGCAAAGTTCACCGGTGAGATTTTTTCTTCCCACCCACCAAGCTCAGCCTGAGTGGTATTAAGTTTAATTTTATGGATGGTTTATTGCAGCCCAATTTTTGGCAGAAAAGGGGAAGGTTGCACCAAGCACCGGCAATGTCGAGGTCCTGCTACCGGCTCGCCCCTACCCTTTGGCAAATATCGGATTTCTGAGTGCAGAAGTGAGGATTTCATTCTTTGTTCTTGGACTCATTCTTTCCATCCCAGGGGCCAGTGGAATGTAATCTCTCCAGATGCCAGCACCTCTTAGGAAATTGTAATATAGCAGCTATGCACTGTAAGTGGCTTATTCATACACGGAGAAAAGAATAGTAATATCCTTGGGGGACAGTTTTGAAACGGTGCACGGTGACACAATCCCAGGGACAGGCRGGATTTGCTTCAGCTGAGGATCTGTCCCCAAACACACTCGTTTTCAAGAGGAGCAGCAGAGCTGGCGTTTTATATTTTACTCTTGGTTTGTTTAAAGTCTTTTCTTGCTGTTTAAAACCACCAGTGCTTCCTTCCTGGGGAGGGAGGCAATGCTTTTAGGGTTACTGTAAATAATCAGAGCCAGAATGATCGGCTGAGTAAATTATCCTGTCTGCTGACACTAACAGACTCCACCGAGCTACTAGGAACCTGATCAGCTTTTTTTTCCCCTCTTGCTACTATTATAATAAAATAAAAATTTGCTGAAAGTCCCTCTTTGGAGCAAAGCAAAAGAAATGCCTCGTGGAGAGCAATTCCAAGGAGCATTCTCAAAGCTCTCATCGACCAACTCCGAATTAAGAGGTTTGTCAAGAAGAAAAAGCATGCAGGAGAACAAGGGAGCCTGAAGAGCCAACTGACAGATTACCACACGACAAAGCTAAAAGGGAGCTCCAAACCCTGCCAGCACGGCTGCCCGCAGAGCCTGCCAAGAGCCAGATGCTGCCACGGGGATAATATCCTCCAGGGCTGGGGAACCGGGCGCTTCTCAGCCTGCCGAGCTGAGGACAAGGGGATGGAGGGGCAGCTGTGCACCCCAAGCCCATCATGTTTATAAAAGGACTGGAGAGAGGCATAGGCAGGTCTCTTTGGAAAAGAAAGGAGAAAAAAAAAAAAAAAAGGAAATTTGCTTCTTCCCCAAACACCCCCCGGGGGGGGGGGGGGGGGGGGGGGGGGAAAGCTGCAAAAAAAATTCGGAGTCCTTCTGGGTAGTGTCTTTCCTCCTTATGCAAAGCAAACCGCCACTCGCAGTGGGGGGATAGCAAACAGGTCAGGCAGGGGAAGAAATGACACATAAGGAAGGGAATAACCAACGCGCTTTGCAGAATTAGGAACCAAACTGCACATATTCAGGAACTCAGTGCTCACACCTCTCCAAGCAGACTTTTATTAGTAACCAGCTCCAATGGCTCTGCAGCGGGATTATGCTGAGGAAAGGGCAAGTTAACACAGACTCATTGGTGTTAACATTACCCTTGAATGGAAGTAGCATAAACACAAAATATTTGTTTCGCTGCTACTGTGCAACATCTGTTCCCGATGACTTACTCATTCTCCGCTCTCCCTCCCTCGGGGTTTCAAAGTACACAACGAAGAGGGAGAGGCTCGCAGGTAGCCGACGCTGTTGTGTCCGCTTGGAACTTGTGCAACATCAGAGCCCGTTCAACAGCCTTTACGTGGCCAAAAGTCAGCACCGCTGCACTGGAGTTTGCCCCACCAGGGCAGAGCTTCGCAGGATACGGCCAATGAACCAGATGCTTTCTATAGAAAGTGCATTATATTTTCTGCAATTTGGTACCTCCACACGTGAAAATCTATGGGGATGGCAAACCCGAAAGGCTGCAAATCTAATACTTTCCTTAGCAGATTTTAAAAAAAAAAAAAAAAACTTTAAAAAAAAAAAATCATATTTTAAACTCATATTTTAAACCCCACTGAATCAGCCAGCTTTGGCTGCAGTGCCAAAAGCCAGCAATGCAGTAAGAGCTCTCACTACATCTATTTTTCTTCCACAGAACCCTTTAACACCACACAGTTGTAAAAGCTAAGGGAGTTTGTGCCAGGTCATGATGTGGAGACAGGCTCTCCCAGGGAAACTCCCGGCACTGACATTTTAGCAACAAGGCTTTTAGATATGTCAACTTGAAAGGAGAATTAAGAGATCCAGATATCGTGACTGTGCATGGGATCATCTTGGGGGACAAATTCGGGTTTTGTAGTTACATTCCCGATACCTCCCTGCACTCCCCTGTGCTCCATCAACTGCACACAGCCGCATCACATACCCTGAAGACCTGGTAAACGGAGAAAAACACAGACAAAAAGGCACATTTTGAAAAATCATTTTCCAAGATAAATCTCCTATGTTTCCTTATTCTGAAAGCAGTTGACATTTTTTGTTGGCTTTGAAATAAATGAAACAAAAAGCCAGAACTTCTGATTTGAAGGTGAATGATAAAGCATTGCAAGAGCTTGCGAGTATGCTACTGGAGGCACAGTGAAACACCGCAAAAAAGTCACTGTGCTCATACCRTACTTCAGAGCAGTGTTCAGCAAGTTTTGGCATCTTTTGATGTTTGCAAATACTGTAGAACAAAGTGTTGTCTGATCTTTTAAATTCTAGTTTTACAAGCAGCAAGGCTGAAAAAAGCCGAGTCAAATAAAACAGGTGGCTTTTGTTGTTGAAAGTCTCGGGTGACTTTTTAGCCTAATTTTAGAGGTAACAAGAGTTTCTGATTCTGCTGATGGCAAGGAGTGAAACGCAGCACTCAGGAAGTATTGCAGTTTCTCTGCCCTGCTGGAACTTGGTACTACCGGGAGCCAGAGCACCTTGGACCTGTTAGCACCAGCAACAAGAAGCAGCAGCGCTATTACCATCATTTTAGGGTGAGGCCATGCCCAGAGCCCTGTGCTTTACTCCAAAAACCAATCGCCCCTTTTGCGTTCAAGTCTACAACCCCAGATTCCTCCCTCCCCAAAATTGTCCTCATCCGCTGGGTGCAGAGCCTGGCTCTCATCTTCGCTGTCTCTTTGGACAAGTCTTGCCCTTGCAGGAGGAGATGGAGAACCACCTGCAGACACTTGCTGGCTGCGCCCTAGGCAATGAGGCACTCAGTAAGGTTGAGAACAGCAAGTTCAAGTCCCAAAAGGCTGTGAAAGGCCTGAAGCTCTGCCCGCATCCCTCCTGGGCAAGCACTCCTACCCCTGGCTTATTGCACTGAATGGCATCACTGACTCCAGCTCCTTTCCTTCCCCAGCTTTGAGAAGGTCCAGACAAGACAACATCAGGTGCTTGAGACTGTACCACCTCTGGATACATGGAGCTGAACAGAATTCAGTGCTCCAGTTTCATGGCATTGAAACTAGGACTGGGTGGCAGCCGAGCAGCTCGGCAGATCTCCTTCAGACCTGCTACCCAGCTAGAGCAAAACTCAACCCCCTGGGTAAACTTGAGCTTAAGCAAACTTTCCACGCTCCCTCAGACACATGGAGCTGAAAGTTTGTCTGTCAGGTGTAGGAGAAGCACCAGGAGACAAAGCGCTGCCCAGACCAGGGGACGACGGTGAGCAAGTGTGAATCCCGCTTCACCCTTCCATCAGCCCGGAGCAGAGAAGAGATACGGGTACCTGCAGCACCAGGTGTTTCCTGGCAGTCCCCCAGCAGCACCGGACCCTTTCTCTTCCAGCAGTGAGTTTCTCCACCATACTCTCAACATACATCAGCTGAAGCACTCGGACCTTACAGGGCAGAATGCAGGAAGGACCGTCACGTTCACTACATCATTCACTTACCAACACCACCACAGGCTATGCTGTCCTACACTGGTCCAGCTCCAGTCTAATGGGTCTCACAATAACCCCTGGTGTAGCCTGGCCCCTGCCTCCCTTTTCCTAGCATGATGAATCTGGACACCCTCCTTTTGATTTAATGCAAGAAAAATAAGTATCATTAGTAAGAGGCTAATTGGGTTATTTCTGAAGTCAGAACTAGAGGTTCAGTTTGAAGGGTACAAGAAAGGGAAGGCAACCACGTTTGATTTTTTCCCCCTAAAAATTTCAAGTGTTCATTAAAAAGAGATCAAAATTCTATCTTAAGCAAAAGCCTAAGACAAGCCACAGGAGAACACAGCCTACATTTGGCCAAGCAGATGTAGGTCCCTAAAAGTTTCCTGAAGAACAAACATAGCATTGAAGTCTTACCCTTGCAGATTTTACAGAAGGCACTTCTGCGTGCATTGACCCAACGGCCCATTTCTCATGCTGCCCACCTACAGACAGCTGCTTAYGCCCTGGGGCCTCCTGTATCTTACTGGCCATGAAATAAAACACCCAGGGGGCTTTAGAATAAGCTCGTTCTGCAGCTTGGCTGCCTTGCCCAAGACTCTGCATCCAGGTGTAGTTTATAAGTTGGGTCAGTTCCCCACGTTTTTACAGCTCAGTCATCACACTGTTGGTAAAGCCTCCCTCCTTCTCCACCTGGAAAGGCAAAGTATCAGAGCATATGACCCRGGCTAGAAATGAGGGGGAGAAAAAAGGTTTCCAGGCTAAGGGACAGGTGGGCACTGCGACAGATTGCCTGAGGAGGTTCCCACAAGCAGGTTAGACACATATTTGTCAGGTAAAACTAACGATGAGTTGGCCCTGCCCAGGAACAGGACAGATCAAATGCCCAGACAAGGTCTCTTCCCATCCTCTTCCAAAGATTGTGTCTCTGCTCTTTGACAGCAGCAGGGTGAAAGGGTTTGCATACAAAACATTTCAGAAGCAAAACTTCTGTGCAAGAGCATTGCTAAGGAAATAATTAAAAGGAAACCAGCTTCTTCTGCCAACTGATTAGACATCAGAAGAGTTGAAATCCTAGTCATTGCAGCTACTCCTGGTCTACCAAAATGAAGATRTTTTATCTAATTTACAAAGTAAGGGAGAGAGAAGCTTCTGCTCCTCCAAATGTCACTGGCCCTCCGTAAAAAAAAAGATAGCTTCTGGTACATGAGAAATGTCACGACCCATTCCTTGCCCTTGTTCAGTGCTCATTGCCATAACCTATTGCACAGATGTGATGGATTTTTGAACACAAGATCTATTATGTTTCCTGCCAGAGGCTCAAATGTGTACAGGCTTTCAGAACACCTTGCCAGGTAGTTACTTTTTATACTGACTCAGTATTTGCCGGCAGTCACCGCCAAGCATTAGCTCGAGTTTTACCAATAGGTTGGGAAGTCAGCACTGCTAATGAAATTCTTCATATTATCTGAAAGATCATCCTCCCCCCATCCCAGAGCAAAATTCAAGCAATTCTCATAATCGAGGACCTACCCTAAGGCAAATAAGTGGAATTTGTGATGCCCAAGGCAGAATTGGCATCACCCTTTCTGTGCCCCTCTTGCACCCAGCCCAGCCCCGCATTGCATTTGTTCTGCAAAATCCCGCTGGACTGGAGCTGCCTTATTGCCCCACGGGGAATTCAGCCCCTTATTTCCCCCACTTTGGAGACACTGTATTTTTACACTTGTGCTTTCGAGTCCAACCTCCCTCAGTATGACCTTGGGAACGAAGATGGCACTGTCTTGTTCCCGTCTTATGCCAGCCAGGAAGCCCAGCGCCTGCCAAGCACCGACCAGACACCGCAGAACATCACAAAGTGCAAGGGAGGTTCTTCCTTTCCACAGCCAAAGCCAAAACAGCCATTTGATAATTAACCACCCGATCGAGCCAGACAAGCCATGACGATGAAGGTGAAGATTGCTGTGCTCCCCCACACAACCTGCGCCCCRCGGGGTGGCCGGGAGGAGGTTAGGGGCTGACCCCAGACCTCGCTCGCAGACACGGCAGCAGATGTGCCGGGCTTCCCCACGGCCTCCCCCTTGCCTGGCAGATGCTGGCCTCTCTGGGAAAGTGCTAAATGGATTCTGCTGAATCACTGCAGCAGATGGTTTGTAAYACCACCTGGATAGCACAGAAAAAAAAGAGAGAGATAAGGAAGGTTGGGGAACAGAGAGTACCTCGTGTGTGGGCTGAGTTATCCCCAGGGAGAAGTAACCTGTGGATAAGGTTGTCATTTGAACTTTTGTTTCCCCAAATTCCTATGTTATTAAGACTGATAACATCCCTTTCCTGGCAATTCTGTCCTGAGGTCTACAATGTATAGTGCTTCAAAACCCCTTGGGATGCTGGAACCCACCCTCTGCCACTGGAAAACGCTGGCAGCACTGCCCGGCGCAGGCTGCTTTGGCTGGCGGCAGTGCCAGCCTTCAGCCCTGCCTGTGCCGAACTCCTCTTGCTGSGGTAGGGCACAAACAAGGTTGATGCACATACAAAAGGCCCAAGAATATTAACAGGGGTTTTCAGGGGTTTTTGGGGGTTTGTTTTTGTTTGTTTGTTTTTTTAAAGCCAGGTTGGCAAGTACTTTTCTGCGACAGATCATTCTGAAAGGGCAGAGGAGCCAGCTGTGTACAGAAGCGTGCAGCTGTACGAGAGGGAACAACAAACAGGAAACAGGTAACAATAACCGACGTGTTTGCTCGCTCTCCTCCCGTTAAACAGCATTAGCGTTCTTTTTTTTTTTTCTTCTTCTTCCTTTTTTTCTTTTTTTTTAATTGGGGTGAAAAGAGCTAGTCAGGAAAAGAGCGGAGGGCTACGGTGCATATACAGAGGGTGCATGCTTAGAAAGCACTCGGCATCTTCTGCAGCGGCTCATCCCCACGTCTGAAAAATAAGAAACCAGGATCCCTCGGTCCTGTTGTTATGAAAGACACCTCGCTGCACAAAGTTGCTCAATCTGCGGCACTTCCAGCCAGGTCCACCCCTGGACAAAACATCAAGTCATTTGAGACAAAATGTTCTCTAGGCAGGTCACTCGCAGCCCCGCTCACAATTCTTCCTCCTCCCAGGACAAGGCGTTTTCACACACCAACTGCACCGTAGGCTCGACTCCATTTCGCTTGAGCCCAGCTTTGTCCTACATAGGCTGTTTTTGCTGGGTCACACCTGCCATTGATTTCCTCAGATAACAGCTGCTGTTTCATGTTCTGCTGCGCGCCTTCCTCAGCAAAACGGCGCAGAAAGATACTCACTGGCAAGCAAAGCTCAGGGTGGCATGATCCAAGCCTGAGCACCAGTAGAAGCTGGATGGTGACAGTACTACCAACAAGCCGGGCAATACAAAGTTCCCTCTACCTCTCCACCCCAACTACTYCTCATGAGGGACCTCCCTCATTAACAGGCTTGGAGGCTTATTTCACCTGCAAGAATCTAATTTAAGCAATAAATATGGTCCATCCACACACTGCTTCCCACAACGTGGGATCCAACAGCACCAGGGACCTCACCTGGTGACATCCCCATGAGTCAGCATGAACTCTCCTGAGTGGTTGGGAGGCACTCGGTCCAAACCCACMCCCCACCACCCAAGCTAGGAAAAAGCCATTCCTCCATGGTCTCCCGCTGCGTGGTGGCATTCGGTGACACGTGGCCAGATGCACCCGGACATCCACAGCCACCCCTGTGCGTACCAGGGCCATACCACCTCCAGAAGGCACTTAACACTTCAAAACAAAAGCTAAAAATAAATAAAAATGTTTCACAACACTCACCCCAAGGAGAACCAGGCTTTGCAAGGGCGGCAGGAACCCAAGCTGCTGGCATTGATAGGGCTGACCCTTGCCAACCTAAGGAGCCCATTACGTGCTGTAATCCTGGAAGATGACAGCCCTTGCAGCCTGGGGTTAGGACAGCAGATGCTCCTGGGGGTCACCCCCTTTCCCGTAGGGAAGGGCAGGATCACTCCCAGCGTACCCGCAAGCTGGCAGGCAGGGAACCCTGCCTAGAGGGATCCCATTGCTTATTCGGTACGTACATCCCCCCGCCCTTTGCCAGTATCCGCTTAGTGGCCTGGTTTCTTCTCAAAGCTTTTTATATTTCACATTCCTAAGATTTAATTATGTTATCAGAACAACAGGCATCAGGATTTGGAGTGCCAGAATTCACATTAGCAATTGCTATCAACAAAGAAAATGGGCACAGCATGCCCATGCCAGAGTAGATGTGGGCTGCTCTCCTCAATCTACTCACAGTTATTTATAGCCTGTTTGCAAGCCATCCACCTCCCAGGTTTAGCTTCAAGCTCACTTCTTTCTGAGCACCCTCTCCCTCAAAGAAAAGCCTTTTGCTTCCCCCTTCCCTAGCACAGCACCCAGATTTGGACACATTTAGTTAATTTTTTGGGGCAGAGGGGATAAAACACCTTTGAATCTTCTTCCATACATCCACAACAGCAGAAAAGAGTGAAAACAGAGAGTGCCACAAATAAGCAGCTGCAGGGACACCCACCCTCCAATGGTAGAAAAAAAAAAAAATTATATATACAGTTACAGTTTCTAACACTTCACCACATTGGAGCAGGACCACTGTGCACCTCCAGCAGCTTTCCGCCCTCCCCTCAGATAGGATGGAGGCACAAGCTCCGCGAGGCAGAACACATGCTTGAAAGCAAGAAATACCTATTTTGAGATGACTGCAAAGAAGCCACTACGTGATAGCAGGAGGAGAGAGCGAGCTGTGCCTCCACACCAGCATTAACTGTAATTTGCCCATCCCTCAACCAGCACCATTTCAAGGCAGTCTGATTCTGCCAGGATCCTTCGCCTCCAAATAATTAAGAAATACATGATGCAGTGCGCATAGTACAGGTGCAGACCTACCCACCAGTTTATTTTCCTCCCCTGAGCAGGAGCTGACACAGGCAGCTTGTGTCTTCTTCCTCCTAATCCCAGCTCCTGCTAAATCAACCCAAGCTTTAAGGTGGACGTTAACGGGAGTTGGGTCAGACCTCAGCTCTCCCAAGCCTGGGAGTGTTTCGGCGCTTAAGAGAACCTCTTCACGCAAGTTAGCCGACGTGGCTTCGGTCAGCCCAATCCTGTTGGGATGCTGGCGGGCACCGGCACCTTTGCCGGGCTGTCCTCGCACGCCGCATCGCTTCCGCGTTCGCAGGCTCGTCACCCGGCCCCCAGCACCTGCCTGCGGCTGTAAAGCAGCATCACTCAGGGCAGGGCTGGGCCAAAGCTCACTCAGGGCATCGGAGGGAGAGCTGAGCCCATCCAAACCTCCCTGATACTCTGGTTAAAATGCAGAAGTGTTGCTGGTTTTAGTCCTGCCCAAGGAAACGCTTGGTCAGGCTCTGACTGAGATACGGCAGCTCCTCACATGCCTAAAATTCCACGTGGCCCTGAAAAAAGAAAGAAATTATTAGAGTATATAATAATAATTAAAAAAGGCAGCACAATCACCTGTAAAATATTAATAATAAAAACAATAATAAAAATAATTAATATTAATAAGTAATATTAAATAAAAACCCCAAACACCACACCCCTTCCGCTAAAGGGGGGAGGAGGAGGAGGAGGAGGAGGCTCAAGCTTACAACTCTAGCACGTTTTATTTTGTGTAAATTTATAAAGACAACAATCCTAGTCACGATTGTCACATTGTACAGCACATACCAATACAGTTGCAAACAGAACTCCACGCAAAACTAAGCGCTAACAGTAGCTTGAATCACTCTTCCTCCGATTGTCGTATCTAGACTAACAGTATTACACTAACACTGAAGAAAAAATAGTTCACTATAAAACAGTGATAGAACGTTTTTATAAAATATATTCATTCCAATAGCTTTTCTACATACTGTATACTATAAAACTCTCCCACAAAAATTAGTGTCTTTAAATATACATATTTAATCTGAACTGCACCAAGATTAAAAACAATTAAAAATATCAATGATTTTTTTTTTTTTTTTTTTACATTAACTTCACAGTATTTGTTTGTAGTAGAAGACAAATCCAGTGTTTAAAATGCGGAGCAGGACTGTCCCCTACAGCGACAGTAACCGCCCCACAGTGAAACAGTTTATGAAGAGACAAGCGTAAGTGTGCAATGTTTTTAGTACTTCTCTGTAGAGCCATGAACCATTTTGAAAACATGCTCCRAGCTATTGCAACTTAAAAATAAGAGACACACACAGAGAGATAGCCAAAAAAGTCACCTTAAGAACAAAAATAAGTGCAAACATTTTTTTACTTTAGAAATTCAAGCTATGAAGAGTGGGAACACAAATACCAGACTATGAGAACAG
>JAYKAV010003157.1:136148-172973 GCA_035582835.1 Phoebastria nigripes
CAACACAGAACCAACCAACACTAATTGAAGACTGAAATGCAAAAAAAGTGTCACAAGAATGCAAAATTAAGATTACCAGCTTCAGTAATGCTGACTCTACATTAAACTCTTTACATGTTGTTCAACATGCAAACCCCATTGTTATAAAATTTAAAGTGAAGTGTAAATTAACTAGTTTTGAAATAGATTAACAGTAATAATTCCACTTCAAAAAAAAAAAAATCTAATAAATACTATATCAAGTATCTTCAGGAGAAAAAAAATAACTTAATTTTAGTAGAAAGAAAAATAACTTAATTTTAGTAGATTTTGTTCAGTGCTATTTCCAATCACAGCAAAAAGGAAAAAAAAAAAAAGGAAGAAAAAACTGGAAAGTAGAATAAGACCACAGTACCAAAGCCACTTATGTTCAAGATACAGTACTCTCCCACAACTTTCATATGTAACAGGTTCAGCAAAAATATTTTACAGTTGAGAAATTAGACTGAAAACAAAAAAACCCAAAACTATAAATAGAAGCAAAATTTCACATTACATGTACATTCATAGTTTAAGAGATGAATAATAAGAGGAGGCTGTAACAAGTAGATCCTGATTTTCTTTAAAAGAGGAAGTACTTATTAAAAAAAAAAAAAAATTATCAATCCCATATTATTTATGTAGGTAGTGCTCAGTTTTTGGACCAGAGGGGGAAGGCATTGGGAAATTTTTTCTTCATAAGATGAAATACAGTATTTTAAGCACAACTTTTTAAAATAACCTAACTCAGTGCTTCAAATTCATTTTAAAATAAACGCTTAAGTTTCACAAAACAACTCCAGGAGTGTCAGGAAAGCTGGTGAAGCAACGCTAAYGCAGCAGAACAACATTCAAAACCCTCAGACATTATTATCATTGTATTTCAGTCCTGTGTACATGTACCTTGAATGGGTAATTTGACTGGAAGGGAATAATCTGATATTTACTGACATGCACAGACCAAAGGATGCTCTATTAGGCAAGTAATTGAGTACTTGTAGTAAAACTGGTTATAGTTACAGGCAGCCTCAGTTTACAAACAAAACTAAAAAAAAACCACCTAAGAATACCCCCAAAACCTCCCCTGAAAAGGTGGGACATGGGGGAAAAAGTTGGGCCATGTTTTCCCTCCAGCGGTTTATCTTCATACTGCCCCTTCGAAACACCGGCGATTGCACAGAATTTGGCCCAGAGGGAATCACCAACTTCATAAAAAATAAAATAAAATAAAATTCTGAGCTGCTGATTTTAGCATAGCAGCAAACTTTTCGGACAAGATAGCAGGGCATCTCCTAACACACATGGTATGAGTTACCTTGCACTAAGACACCCCAGGAGCCGCTTCAGGGCTGCTGTCCCCACCAAGGGGGACAGGATCAGCCCCTGGGCATCCATAGGGGAACGAAGTTATTCACGTATATGTTTTTTCCTATGTCCTAGTGTGCATCCTTCACTATTTCAGGAGTGAATATGCTGCAGACAGAAGGAGATTTTTCCGTCCATGTTTTATGCTCAAAAGCAGCTTTTCAGTAGGTCAGCCCACGGGCGAGGATGGGTGGGAAGGGAAAATTTAAGTCAAGTCCCGAGGCAAAAACTTCTCAGATTTTAGGACTGATTGCAGAACTATTCTAAAATAATAAAGAGAATAAAAAATGACCAGTACCAAAAACGAAGCCAGGAACCCTCAACCCCCTTTGCAATTGGGGCCAATTTAAGGTCTCGTCTAGCTCTATAAAATAAGAGTACGGCCACTTATTTGGCGATATGCAGACAAGTTTAGAGAAACTGAAATGTATTTAAATCATAGCTCATCTCTTTGGATGTTTCTATGCAACACACAGAGAGCATTAGGGGAGCTTAATGGAATCCAAATTTTTCTCTGGAATTTGCTGATAATCTTTTTTGAAACTAAAAAAAAAAAACCCAAAACAAACAAAAAAACCCCAACAAAAACCACCAAACCCAAAAAGACCCTGACCACGAAGCAAGTACTTCCAGCATGAAAACAGATGCTAAATCATTGCGGAATTACTTAGATCATTTCACATTAATAATGTAACATGGGTGCGCAAGAGAAGACCTAAAGGACAGGGCTGGGAAGGGAGGGCAGGGGGGGAAGGAGGGAGATGGAGAGGTGGAAGGATTGCATTAAAAGGCCTCTGGAGCGTATACCTCTGCATCTTTTAAAGATCATATACCTGAAGTGAATATCACCAAAATAAAATGGGGAGGGATTAAAATTCAGATGCTGCCTTTTTTTCCTGTTTTGTTTTAAAAGGGCGGGGGGAAAAAAAATAAAAATCACGCATCTCAAACAACCAAGGACTTTACAAGGCCACAATGAAATTTGCGGATATGTCTGTACAAATCCCCAGACTGCGTGAACCGTCTCTCGCACCACTTGCACCCGTGGGGTTTCTCCCTGGTGTGCACCACCGCGTGGCGGCTGAGGTTGTGGGAATACTGGAAGCTCTTTCCGCACTGGCCGCAGGTGTAGGGCTTCTCCCCCGAGTGAGTCCTCTCGTGCCTCTTTAACGTGTACATGCAAGAAAAAGTCTTTCCACAGAGGGTACAAGTGGGGACGGACCCGTCAGGGGACAGGCGGGTCCGGGAGCCGTCCTTGTCGCGAAAGTGAGAGCTCAAGTGCAGCTGAAGGATGTGCGGGCTCGGGAACACCTTGCTACAGAGGGGGCAAATGCAGATATGCCCGGGAGGCACGAGGACGCCCGAGGAGGAGATGTCCGACGAATCCATGTCGTCCTCGCTCTCGTCTCGCTCTTGATCTATATCCTCCTCTCGGGCATGAGAGCTGCCATTCCCCGCGAACATGTGTCCTAACCCTGTCACTAGGCTTTTGGCTGAATTCCCAAAATGCTGACTCTCCGGACTCCTGGCTTCACCGTCCTCCTGATCTGACAGCAAGTCTTGTTCATCTTTAACAAGTGGCTCGGTACCCTGCTGCTGGCTGTCGGAAGCCAGCTGTCCAAAGACATAGGAGGGGTGTAAGGAATCTCTCCCCAGCACGGGCTTGAAAGACAAATCCAGCGCGCAGTCCACATCACTCGAAGCCAGGGGATGGTTAACAGACCTTTGGGACAAAGGTCCTGTGGAACTATTGACATTAGCCTTTGTTTTTCCAGCTGCTGCGGCGCACGGTTCTGCCTCTGTCGGCACAGAGCTGACACTTATATGATCAGAGGACCAGGCAGGGTGACTGCTGACCTTTTCTTTGCCTGCCGCTCTCTCGTATTCTGCAACGCTGAATTTTTGTTTGTTTCCTGGGTCAAACTCGTGGACCAGGGGCACTCCGGCATCTAGAAAATGCTCCGCTTTCTCCAAATTAGCCGCCTCATCATTAATCTTCTCTTCCGAACATAATTCTTTATCTTTCAACTTGCCCTTGCAGACTTTCACAATGTCATACATGTGAAGGTAGCTAGCCGCAGCCAGCACATCTTCGACCGGGAGACTGTTGAATTCCAGCTTTCCCTCGTACATGAATTCGAGCAGCAGGCTGAAGGCAGGGGCTGTGACAATGTCACTGTTCAGATGCACAATATCCCTTTTGTCTAACTGGTCCCTGTAGAAAAGATGGAAGTACATACTGCAAGAGGCAAGAACGGCTCTGTGAGCTCTGAATTGAGCTTCTCCAACTAAAACAGTACAGTCACACAGGAAGCCCTGGTGACGCTGCTGACTCAGACACTGCAGCAACTGGCGGCTATGGTCTGGAAACTCCATTCTTCCTTCATAACCTGTTCAAAACAGGAAAAACTTGAATGCTACTGTAAACTAAAGCCTCCTAGCAGCTGTAACAAACAGATCGGCTTTTTGGTAACACAAGCCAAAGAAACAGCCTTGGAGATAACGTTTACTGTTAATTGTCTGTAATAGTTTTATTGGGGGGGCGGGGGGGGGGGAGAAAAACCAACACAACATGCTTCTCATCCTTTCGCACCTGCTCCGAACAGGAAAAACTCGATTGTAAGTAAACAAAAGCTAGTAAAGCAGCAGCCCCTCCAACCTTTGTTTCTCCCACTAAGCACTTTAATAAAATTAAGAGAAGGAAAGCACACACACAAAAACAAAAAAAAGCATAAACTCCCAGGCTGTCTTCCCAGCAACGCTAACTCGGGGCATCTTTTAATAAAGCATATTACCCACGTCACGCACATACACACACGCACATTTAAACTTTATCCTCAGTCGTTATGCACCGAATCACAACAAAACAGTCGCGGCTGGCGCTGGGGAAGCGGCGTTTTTGCAGGGAGGGAGCGGGGCGGGGGGGACGGAGCAGGGCGGGGGGGGGGAGAAGCGCCCCCGGCCCCCGCATGCAGAAAGGGGTGGGGGGAGGATAAAGGGAAAAAGTTTCCCTTGAAGTTATTAACAGCCAAGGAGGAAAATAAGCGGCGTAAGGACAGCGAGAGGGCAGGGCTGAGGCTGCAGCCGGCTACCTGCCGCGGCCGGGCGCTTACCTTCCCGCGGGGCGCGGCGGAGCCGGCCGCGGGCGCGGAGCCGGGCGGGCAGGAGGGAGCGCGGGCGCGGGTGCGTGCGCGAGTGCGAGCGAGGCGCGGCGGGAGGGAGGGAGGGAGGGAGGCAGGCGGGAGGGAGGGAAGGAGGAGTGCTCGGTTTGCTAATTACACCGCAAGCTGGAGAGTCAGCTGCTCTGACTTCACTGCGATGGAAATGCTACCTCCAGCTGTGCGCCTTTTAATGCCATATGTTACTCCAAATCTCGCTACCAGCCAACCACAGCTTGCTGCCTTTTAAAGTTCCAGCAGCCCCATTTATAGCCCGCGATTAAATCCCACAAACTTGCCCCGAGCCCGCCCCCCCTACATACTCCCCCCCCACCCCACCCCGGACCCCACCTCCCGCCGCAAAGTTGCTCCCCGCAGCCCGCCGCGGTGACCTTCGCCGGCGCCCGGCTCCGCGCAGCGCGGGGAGGGGGGAGGGGGGGCAGCGCGGAGCCGCTTTTCGGAGCCCCCCCCTCCCCCGCCGCCTTTTGCAGCCACGCTCCCCAACTTTGCAGGGAGGACTTTCCCCTTGCGGGGGCGGGGGGGGTGGTTCGCCCTCCCGGCCGGCTCACCGCGTACTTACCGGCGTGCGACGGCGGGGCTCGGCGTCCGCATGTGCGCGGCGGTGCGCGGCGCTCCGCGGGTGCGGCGCGGGGCCGGAGGCGCGGCGGTGTTGTGGAGCAGGTTGTTAGCCGGCCGCTCTCGCGATACTTTCCCTCCGAGCCGCGGGTGTGCGTGTGTGCGTGTGTGTGTGTCCCCGTCTGGTGCACACAATAGCCCCCGCCGCCCCGGCCAGCCCCGCCGGCGGCGGCCGGTGTGCGCTGCCGGCTGCGCCCTCCCCCCCTCTCCTCCTCCTCCTCCTCCTCCTCCTCCTCCTCCCCCTCCTCCTCCTCCTCCTCCTCCCCTCCCGGCCGCTGCATTGGCAGCGCGGCCGTCCCGCTCCCAACTCCGCTGCGCCGCCGCGGAGAGGGCGCGCACGCCCGCCCGCTGCAGCCCGACGTGCCGCGGAGGGCGGCGGGGTGGGCTGCCCGGCGGGGAGCAGAGCCGCGCCCGCGGAGGGCCGGGGGGGGGGGGAGCTGCGCGGCAGCGGGAGTTGCGCGGCGCCTGCCCCGCGGCGGGGATGGGGCGAGAGGCGACGCGCTCCCCCGGATTTATCTTTACTTGCGCGTCAGCTGATAAATACCAGATGCCTACGGATTTTTCAAGATGACCTTTTCGATAGTTGATTTGAATTTTAAATTTTAATTAGCTGTAATCCCATCAAAAGTGAGCGCCTTCAGAGGCAGAGAGCGGAGAAGCGCGGGGCCGGGGCCCGGCCGCGGTTCCCRCCGCAGCGCCTGGGGTCAGACCCGGCCGCTGCCGAAATCTGCCGCCAAACTCCGGCTGCCGGAGCCGCGGGTGCCTCCCTGGAAGGCTGGAAGCCGGAGCGGGGCCGGCGGGGGGGGAATGTCGCTGCCGTGGGTTGTCCCGGGAGCCTCCGGGCTGCGACAGCGCCGGGAGGGGAGGCAGAGGTGGCCGCGGAGATGGAGCGATGGATTGAGGCTCCGGGTCGGGGTTGACGTTTAGGGTTTTGCTGCCCTTGAAAAGAAAAAGGGATGAGTTTGAGAGCTTTGTTAGGTTTGGGGGAGCGGAGCGCTGGGGTCACTTCAGAGCTCCTTTGCGAACACCCTGCGTGGTGCCAGTCGGAGTCTCTAGCCCGTGCTTTAGCCTCCAACAAGTAAAGCAGGGAAACTCCGTTCTCTTCCTTCCTCTAGGTTGCCTTGTCTAGATTATAATACCTGCGGGATAGCAACTTTTTTTTTTTTTTTTTAATGTATGTCTTTTCCAATGCACAATGGTAGCATTAGCACCTTAAAACATTAGGTTTATTGATTGGTATATTTGTTACTAATTTAATCCCATTCTTTGATACTTTAGGCTCTTTGTCACAGAAGTCAGGGTCTACATTGCCAACACCACTTTTCTCTCACCGACCTCAACTATTTAACTCCATTGGCAGCGAATGCCAGGATATTTGGGTGGTTTTCGAGCATTAATGACTGCATCGTCACAAAGCTCTTCACAGGTGTTTGGTAATACTATCATCCATACCGTTCAAATTGGGAAACTCCAGCCCAGAATGTGGAGGTGCCCAGCTCCAGCGAAAGAGTTAAAGGTCCTGGGGTTAAATCTGTCACCGTTCAGTAAAGCCGAGAGCTTTATCTATTTGTCCACAATGGCAGACATGATCGGGGAACGGAGCGCTCTGTACTTTTAAAGACGGTATTATTCCRCAGTTGCAGCCTGATAATACAGGCTCTACCAAAGTGGAGCAATTTCTTCCCCAAAGTGCAAGTGCAGTTTCCATTAAGTTACTCTGTGGATTTGTTGACTTGCAGAGTTTCACTGTCTTTGTGCACTGGAAACGTTAGGCAGTCTYTTGTATTCACATTAATTATGCTGCTTGGCAGAAATCCCTTATTTTGTGTAATTCATTGTTCATTTTTCCCTCTCCCCTTTAATAATAAGGGGAGRAAAAAAAAGATAAAAAAAGAACCAAGGTTTTAATTCCTGTTTGGGTGCTGTAAGCTAGGAATAATTGTCTACAATCTAGCAGTGTCTTATTTTTAGTAAACCAATTACAATTTCACAGTAAGTCTGTGGTCATTACCAAGTTTGAAATGTCAGAAAACGCAACAGCATTCCCATTTTCTCTAGGTATCCATTTTGCGTGTTGTTGGCTTGCTTTTTCAGGACTCAGAAATACTATACTCACCTTCACACCAAGGCAACGACAGATACAATACAGGTGTTGTACTCATTTAACTATGGTTGTATAAAATACTGGTAGTACAACTCTCTAATGTAAACAAGCCCGAAGTCATTACTGGAGGCAAGGCAACAGGAAGAACTGCCCCAGAAACTTTATTCCGAGAGCTCCTGCGTTCCTGAAGGCCCTCGTGAAAGCACGACATGGTAAGCAAACCGTCTGCTTTCATCGCTCTGGCCCCTGAGCCCTTTGCAGGCTGAAGGCTCCCCTACCATGAAGCCCAGAAGAGGCTCCGTTTTCAGTCCTTCCCCAAGGGAACGGAGCCAGGCAGCAGCTGCTCGTCCGATACGGAACTCTCCAACCGGCGTCCATGTGCGGGGGAGATCACGACCTCATGTGCCACCAAACATGAGGACAGCTGAACGTGAACGGGGACTGATGGAAGACATCGGGAGCCACCATGTTAGGCATCCTTGTGCAGCCACAGTGCGTTCCTGGGTCCGGCTAAAACCCTCCTGGGTGCCAGTGAGCCTTTTGCTGCTTACGGAGCCTTCTAGAGTTGAGCAGAAAGCCCAGGTTTAGGGCAGAGAGAGTAAAAATCAGTGGTGCTGGCAGGGCATTCAATTGCCAAGCAAGGCTAGCCCCGCTCCTGGTTGTTATGCTGCCTGGACATCAGCCAAAGCCCACAGAAATTAGTAGAAAAACCAACTGGATCAGGTCCATAAAGCCTGAGGACTCACTTCCATTCTTACCCCTTTGATCCAACAAGAGTATATATTTACCGAGTGGGGCCTCTCTAGCCCTCTTTGTTGGCCAAATGCAGAAGTGGTAGCAACAGGTTTTTCATGCGATTTAATCGTTTTCTCTCTCACCGCATTGGGCAGAAGCCTCTTTGTGTTTGTTTCTACATGATTTCAGTGCTTTTATGTTCTTTTTTTTTTTTTTTTTGTAGGGCATCTTCTTTGTGGTAGTCCAGTTGCATTTCAGAGGGAGAGTCAGGGCCTGAGATTGTTTGATACTTGCAGGGATTGAAGATATTTTCAGTGCATTGGTCATAGCAAGGTTTATTTGCAGAAGTTCTTCCAAACTTTTCCAAAGGTTGATTTATCCCATGTAGACAGCAGCAGGCATTAGAAAGACCGAATGCTTCATTCCCTTCTCTGAGACAGGGAGGAATTTAACCCCAAAGGATGCTGAGTTCCGTGGTGTTAAGAGAAGGAGCTGCCATTGGCATCCACGGATCTTTCCCAATTTGCAATCTACTCCAGCACTTACCCTGCAGTSAAATCCAAGGTCAGCATTTGGGGGATTGCTCCATTTGCAGTCAAGTCATAAAAGTGGGCATGACCTTCCCAAAGATCTTTTCAAGCACGTCATCTAAGACTCAAGGAAGCATTAACTTGCACTATTGCCATTCCAGACATTAATCAGAGCATATATTGCAGACAGTCTCCTGAGCAGTGTGCTTATGTGAGTCGTATTTGTTTTATGGCTGTCCTGCTGATTTCTCCCTGATAATGAGACCCTGTGTGTGCACTGGAGTATTTGTGAGTATATATTGTAGCAGCTAGGGCCTTACATCTCCTTTGCAAATCATCCTACCAAATGGATAGGCTCATAGCACTAAGCTGCATGTGTAAATTACATATTAACTTGTATTTGCTATAACACGGCTATCAATAAGGATACACCAATCTAGCGACATGCATTAAGAGCGCAAAGGACTCTGCAGAGGTACCGCTGGCACAGGTCACGTTTGACTCCGCAGCAAGAGCTTGCAACATCCCTGTCTGAACCAGGCAGGCATTTAATATCACACCTGTACTTCAGCTCCCTTGTCAGCGGCTTGGAGACAGCTTCCTCTCAGTTATTCATCTTCCATAGTTTCACTCAGCTTGCCTAACCCTCAACTTCTGGTTGGTTTTGTTACAATCTGCCGTGTTCTGGATTTCTAGAAATGGTAAATGAAGGTACTTTTTCAGCCTTTAAAAATCCATTGGGTTTTTTTCTGTAAAGGGAGCACACTTCTTGGTTTGCAGTGGTGAAGAAAATTTGCATGGCATTGATAAGGCGCACTCTCCTCCTGAAGAGGGTTTTTTTTTTTCCTCTTTCACCCTTGCTAATCACCCTGGCAGCCATATTTTAATGTTGCTTGGGTTTTCTTTGGCACATTCAGAATATAATATACATTTACTTTAAAAAATCTAATACAATTAAGCAAGTTATTTCCTTTTTAATATTTGTTTAATATTTGTTTTATTTATTCATCTATCCATCCCCAGGAAGGAAATCTGAGACCCTATGTTATAAATTAACAGGTGTATAGAAGTTTGTATCAGGATATATAGAGAATGACAATGAAAGGCCATAAATAACAGTGGACAGTAAGAGACAAAATTGGTGTCTGCTTTGGGACCAGGCGTAAGATTTATCAGGCCCAGGCAAAGGTCTTTAAATCAGAAGCTGATGTATTCTCAGATAAGCTGAGCGGCACTGGTAGGGTCCAGTGTAGAGTTACTAATTTCTTATTCAAGGAGAGGTTCTTAATTGGCGTTGCTCTATTTGTAAGCAAATAATACACCGTGTTAACAATGCACTTTATTTTAGTAACTCCCAGAAGAAAACAGGGCTAAATACTGCAGAAGTGCTTTGCTAGATTAGGACTGGGAAATCTCACAATGGAAATCCTTGCGAAGCAAAAATATAACCTAGAATAAAGGGCTTAGTACTAGTGATGTTCTGGTGCCAGTTTAGCAGCAGTTCCTCAGAAAATGTTTTGTCCCGGGATAAATCAATTTTACCTCCAACTATTACCCTGAGTTTTGTAAGGCAGAGAGTTGGTGTGCCTATCCCACTGTCTGTGAAAGGTCTCTTAAGCAGGATCCTCTCTTGGGACTTGTGGGGTTGGCCGAACATATTCTTAGAACAGGTGTTGTGATCCTCCTTAGATAAATCTGCAATCTCAGGGCATAAAAGACTCATCTTTTCCCATGTGCCTGGCATATAATCTCACTCTTCTTTTGATTTTTGCTTTTCCATGGGGTTTCCAAATAAACCCAGCCTGAGCAAATATAAACAAGCATAAGCATCCCAGATGCGAGTTAAAAAAATAAAATCCCAAACATCTCACTTTTCTCTATTCCCCATACTAAAACCTTCATGTGCTACACAGTTCACACCATCATTGCTACAATCTCTTCGTTGTTGGCCTTAGTGATGCCTACTTCTGCTCTCTCGAACCCACCCAGGTAGCTACAACAATCATCTCTACTATTTCTTTATCTTTTTATCACGTAGCGACTGAGAACCAAGCTCCTTATTCCCACCTCCAAGACTCTCTGTAATTTGGAGCACTCACAGTGGCATCATCTTCTAGCCCCCTTCCCTACCCTCCCTGGACATTTTGTTCTTCCCTCCCCCCTGTATCCTTTTTGTGCTGTCCTTTGAGACTAGAACTGCCTCCCTGGCTCAAGGAGCCACACTTCTTCCATTACAAACACTATTTCTGTCTCCAGATACATAAACTACCAATTTTTAAACATATTGGGTGCCTTTAGCATGGGCATCTGTCTTCCTCTTCACCATGCCTCAATCTTTCTTTGGTGTCGTTCTCCTCAGTCTAGTCAGAGGAGCTGGGATGAGGATTTTGGGAGAGGCAGCACTGGATGGGAAGGATTTTGGGGTGAGTCTGGGAGCTCTGTGCAGAGAGAAACTGGGCTCGGCGTGCTCCCAGTCTCTGCTTGACTCCTTTGGGAGCCTGGGTGCCAAACCCGTGCCCCTGGGAGCAGTCCAGCCCCCAGGAATGGAGAGAGAAATGGGAGGGGGAGAGCAAGACAGACCATTTTTCTAGTCAAAAAGAGCTGCTGTTGTCTCAGGGCTGTACAGTAGCCATCACACTGGTCGCTCCACTTCCCTCTGATGTATTCCAGGTGGAGGGGAAGTCCAGAGAATGTCATGTAAGAAATGCAAATAAAAATATCGTTCTAGACTTCCTTCTCATATGTACTGTCTGCCAAAACCTTCGCTCCCCTCCTTTACTGTTTTGCCTATGGATGTGTTTCATGCTTTTATCTTGCTCTTCTGGTAAAAGAAGTAGTACTTGCTGCGAGTTTACATAACTTGCCTTTTACTGCTCTGGAAATGAATGTGGAACTTTGGTCTTAATTAGACTCTCAGTGTAAGTCCTGTTTTARTGAATCACTGAAATATGTGAATAACATTAAGCTTCAGAATATGGCGGTGGAGTTCACTGGGTGTTGGATACTTAAAGCTGGTCGCCCGGCTGGGTCTATGGGGAGACAAGCACTTAGCTTCACCCAGGTGAAGGTGTAGTCGGGGGGAAGGGAATCCCTGAAACTGGGGAGTAGGTTTGAATTTAGCTGCAGGCAGACGCCTCTGCCTGTGGAAGAGTTTTCATTTCAGAGCTACTTGTGTACTGAACACTTTTCTCCTGCATCACGCCTTCACCGTGCAATGAAGTGACAGACTTCACAACATCAGGGGTTCAGGCTGCAGTTTCAGATCCAGGCTATTACGTTACTGAGTTCCTCTTGCAGCCTAGCAAAGAGCCTGAGCTCCACCTGCACCCATAGAGGAGAAGGTTTTTAGTAGTTTGCCCTTGGAAACGAAATGCCTCAGAATATGGGATAGTGGAAATGTCAGCAAATGTGCAAGAGCTTGGGAAAAAATACCAGCTCATTAAGACATACTCCTGATGCTTTTGCAAAGTGTCAACCCGGTGACACTTATTAAAGAGCATTTGGAAAAAAGGCTTCCAAAAGACACTCAGCACCACGCTTAGCTGGAGGTCAGCCTGTAACAGTTAATAAGTGAAAGGAAACAACCTGGAATGGTAATCACCTGCCGGGGACCTGCGAGCGTCACTGGTAGGATGTCACCTGGTCAAAGCAGGGAGGGATGAATGGACCGCTGTTGTGGAAATGCACTAAAGTAAAAGTAACACTAAATGGACTAGGAGATTTGCGTAAGAAGCAGCTGTGGGCCAAAACCCCGTGGTTTTTACATCTCCCTGAGTTTGGCTGACCTTCAAGACCCAGGCTTGAGGATGTGCCTAGATGGTCCATTTGGCTGGGATGACTGTAGGACCTTCATTTGCGTAGCCAGCAGCGTACACAAAGTGATGTGCTGCATGCTCACTTTAATTCCATAGTCCAAAAGGCTAAGTACTTATTTTCAGCTGAGTGAAGCAGAGATAGCCTCCAGCCCAAGTCCAGAGCAACGTTCAAACTACACCTTTGTAATCGGGATACTCTCAGACTCTCTGCTGCCTCTTGGGGATGAATATGGGGGAGGATTTGTGACTACTCGCATTTAGACCAGACTTGGAAGAAGGCAGTGAAAGAAAGGGAAAGCAGAGGTCCTTTTAAGATCAGTTATGATAAAAAACCCTGGAATTTGATTTTTTTGTTTGGTTACTGGAAGTTACACCTGAACTCTTGCAGCTCTTCCAGCATTTGATGCAGAATCAATACCAAGAAGACCGGCTCTGATGCAGAAACTGAAATCCAAACAATCTCTCTCTTTTAACTAGGAGATCAAATTGCCGATTTAACTCATGTCTACAGGTAAGGTGGGCAAATGTAGGGAGATTTATACAGAGGAGAGATTGGAAAGAAAGAAATTGCAAGTTAAATGGTGTTTGAAGTGATAGGGAGCTCTGGGGAAATAGGCAAAACCTGAAGAGCAGCGAAAGGATAAAAATCGTGAAGTTCTCTAGAGAGGCTGAAAAAAGTACATTTTATTCACTGGAAAAATAAGATGGGTAAAGGCTAAATCCCAGAATTCCTTACTCATGCAAGGAATCCTGTTGGCTTAAATACTTGTGTAGAAGTATTTCTGTGGGTAAAGGATTTGTTGGACTGCGTCCAAAGCCGGGTTAAGGTTGATGTTTTCACAGAGACTTTCGTATGGCACCCCGGGTAGTAAACAGCAATCATGGGACACGTTTTACAGGACGCATCAAATAAATAAAAAAACCCCAACCCTTTGCTTAAGTGCGTGGGAGGTTCAGGGTGGCGGGGGGCTAAGAGGAAGGTGACTCAGTGACCCGGGAGGCAGGGTCGCTGGTTACGAGGCTCTGCTGCGGCCGAGCACGGACCCTCTGCCGGAGAACGCCGCTGCCAGCACAAACTCGCACAAGTTGTTTTGGCGCCTGGCCTAGAACAACACGGGGCTGTTTTTTCCCTTTTGTGCTCGACTCCGTTGCACTGGGACAATGTGAGATTTTTAATTAACAGAAGGAAGAAAGAATACAACCTTTTTTTTTTTTTTTTCCTTTTTCTCCGCTGTACTTATCTTTGCGTGTGGCGATGTTACAAAGCCAGATCAGCAAATATTTTATTCCGGCAACAAGTTTTCGTGCAAAGGGCACAAGGGGTGGCTGTGAGGGACCAGGGCACCTGTAATATTCACAGACAGAAGAGAAAACCCAGGATGTGCTGCCCCCACCTTTAACTTTCTGCAATGGGTTCTTCAGCTGCGGGCTGCCAGGTCCAGCTGATGCAGAAAGAGGGAGAGAGCAATGAGCGGAGCAGGAGAAGGGAGGTTTTAGGTGCTTAAAGCCTGATAGACAAATGAGATAAAAAGTCCCGTCTGCCCCGTGCCCATCTTGCACTTGTCCAGGCGTGCCTGGATGGAGATGAGTGGCTCTGGCCATGCATGACTCTTCCCACATCTTCACCGCAGCCAGCGGAGTGACCCTTGCACGTACCTGCCCAGCAGCACCAGGAAGGGCTCCACTCTGCCTACATAAGCCCAGTCTGAGGAAGCCAGAAGAAGACTTGCTCATCATCCTCATCCTCCTCCAGGACTTTGCAGAAGGTGCCGTGAACGTGCACAGCTCCAGTGTCATTGAGGCTTAGTGCTAGGCAGGTGCTCCCTGGATCAGGACCTAAATGGTTAATTTTCAAGTGGCTTCATAGAGCAGATGTTCCCATGTGTATCCCCTCCTTCCCTCTTCTGACACATTTCCTACACAAACAGCAGATTGCATTGCTGCTGTCCTTTTGATCTGCGGGAGGGGGAGGAAAATCCCACACAACTGATATTAGTTCTCTTTTCAGGCAGGCTGGTGACGGTGCGTACGGGCATGTGCCTCCCTCCTGCCTCTCCCTGCCCAGATGTCTTTTCTGGGACTTTCTTCTTTAGCCTCTGCCCACTTCTGGAGCTGCTTTTAAGGTTGCTTACCTTAAAGCCTGGAATGAAAGAGGAGGCAAGGTTGGGCAAATTGTGGAAAAATTATGATTGCAAAACATTGCTGTCTGCCTAAACACATAGAGAGGCTGGGGTACAGGCTGATCCATCTGCTGCCATGCTGCTGGCGCTTGTGCGGTGCCTCGCACTTGTGTACCTGCACTCCTTGCGGGCACTGATGAATTAAGCCACACTGCCTGGCTTAAGATCTTACCAGACAGGAGACCGTTTTTGAGCTTGTGTCTGAGACCRTTCCCAATCCCAAACTTGCTGTCCAGGCTGGTGGGATGTCAGCCTGCACGCCCGCGTAGCCTCAGGGTGGTCGCAGAGGGACGGTTCTTGCAGCCTCGGTGCGAGGCGGCTCAGGGAGGGATGGCAGGAGCCTGCAGGAACGGGTCAGTATGGGTAGATCAGCCCTTCCCTCTTTCTTCCAGGATAAGAACCAGGGACAGCAGATAAACTTGGCAAGACGGCAGGTTCAGGATGAATTAAAGGAGGTGATTCTTTATGGCATTGTAGTTAAGGCGTGGATCTCCTTGGCACAGCACCTTCAGGGTGCCAAGACTGCATGGGTTTGGAGAACCATGAGAAAATTTTCTGGTCAATAAATTCACCAAAAGGTGTTCAACACAATGCACTGGTTTTGTCTTAGAAAGCCACACAGTGTTGACAGCATGAAGAATATTCTGGGGAAGTATCTCTGTTTGCTCACCCTGTTCTTACATTCATCCCTCCATATCACTGCTGTTTTTTGTTGGGGAGAAGCTACCAGACTAGGTGTACCTTTGGTCTGCCCCTGAATGGTCTTTTTTATGCTATTATCTCTAGATCGAGGTAGGGAAGAAAGCTTTCTTTCACTCTGCTACTGGCAGCAGTTGCAGAAGCCCTCTAGACGTATGGTGGAGATGATGGAGGTAGGTGTGGTGGCCACCAGTTTTTCTAGCATCGTCCTCCTAATTCCTTCCTGTGACTTGACTGGTCTGAAACAAGCAAACAGTTCTGCCTGAGCTCTTTCCTAAAAGACCAGATATCGTTGTTCAGGAAGAGCCTTTGGGATGGCTGGGACGTTTAAAGCTGCCGGTATGGCTGGCCTTGCCACAGCAGCCGGGTGCATGCACCGACACAGGGCAGGACACATGCGTGAACCAGCCTAATGCTGAGCTGGCTGCGGCTGAGAAATCTAAATGTAGCCAGTGGAGTTTCGGAAATTGGATCTTTTTCTTAATTTAATTTTGTCTTCTTTCCCTGCTTTAGCATCATCCTCATTTCTAACCCCCAGCAGTAGGCTTACAGTATCAGGGCTCTCTCTCTTGTCCTTGGGGGCTTCTATAGCAAACACCTGATTATTATGAAAATGATGTTTCTTGAGGCAGGGGATGGGAAGGCTCAAATGTGACACCGTGACCAGCCAAAACAGCAAGCCAGGGAGTCACTGATTGAAATGCTCTAAATAACAAATTCTTTTAAACTAAAAACAATTCCAAAGAGACTCAGCGTATTTGCAGATGTTATTCATACAGAAGGAGAGTCAAATATCATCAAATAACCCACTAAGCCTGACTTGCTCACTGGCTTAGAGAGGATACACTAAGCTTTGCGCTTTATTTCACTCGGTTTCTTGAGCTTGTAACCAGAACCAGGCAGTTTGCAGCAGTCAGCCCGCATGTTCAATTCAGCTCATTCTTCTGTAGTTAAAATTGTTAAAATTGCTCAAGAGTATGTAATGAGCCCGTGTCTGTGTAGCTGTGCACCAGCATTTCTGCAGAGGCATAAAGTACACGTGGATGCTGGGTGGGTCTGTGCGGTTGTGTGCAGCCGGGAGGGTGCGTGCAGCGATGCGGGCTGGCACGGGCAGTGCCGGCACCTCCACTTTCCCTGCGCCAGAACATCTGCCCCTGGCACAGGGCACCGGCGGCGAGCAGCGCTGCTCTCGGGGTGAGCCCAGCCCTCTGCAGCAGTCAGGCAAAAAATACACGTAGCAGCCACAGGCAGCAGTGGGGAAAGGAAAGAACAGGCTTGTCACACTCCTGGAAAGAAAAGTGCAGGTTGTTTTTCTTTCACGGTGTTTCAAATGCAGCAGCTTTTCCAGGAATGTTTGGTATATTTCTTAGATGGCAATTTTCTGATATCCTTGGATTTAGCAAATTACTGATGTTTAGTGTTTCACCTCAACTCCAGGGGAAAAAAGAAACCTGCCCAGTTCTTTGTCTTCCCCATTTAGATTTTCTCATTATTTCTCCATTGCAACCCATCAAGTGAGCTCTCGCTTCAAAAAGTATGGGGGTAGGAAAGCTAGAGTTTGCTGTACTTTCATTTCCCCGTAAATTTTCCAAAGTTGATGAAATGATGAGAAGTTAGAGACTGAAAAGAAAAGCAGTCGGGAAAATGGGGACAAATGAATCACTCCCACTCCTCACCCTGGCATCTCCCCAACATCTTTGATTTTATTTTGTTCAGCAATAACAACAATAGGAAACAGAATTATTTGTCAAGTAATCAAATGTCCTCTGTGAGTGCTCCAAAAAGTAATTTTTTTAGTTTATTTCCAGAAGTATTGGGCTTTGCTGCTATACGTTCTCAGGGCTGTTTAAAAGGGGGGTTGGTTTTTGGGAGAGCACGTTTCGTTGAAAGAACACCAGGGCTGCCTGAAGCAAATACATTTCAAATTCAGATGAAATAAGGTGAGGGAGGAGGAAAAATGGGAAAAGTTAAACATAAAAGCTTTGGAGAAAAGCAGGTTATGGTAGGTGCGCTCCCAGCCACCAGGAGCTCAGGCTGAATACGGGAGGTGAGGATTCACCCGGAAGCGTGGGAAGAGCGGGGTCTCCACAGACCATGCAGATACACTTGCTCTTAAATATTATTCTGTCCATCAGATCATATTCTTTGTACTATGACAGTAAAAGCTAAAAGCAATTTCTTTGTTTGTGCCTTTCCCAAAGTTACCAGCATTCCTCGTTCCCACCTCGCAGTTGACCCATCACGTGGTACCAGCTCTTCCCAGCTGCTTTTACAGGTCATCCCAGGAGCGTTACCAGAGCTCAGGGCTTAGGCGTTTGCCCTTCACATCAGGAGACCGTATGATGCATTTCAGTGTTTAAAAASAGAATTTTATCAGTTTCATTGCCTTGTGTGTAATATATATTTATGAAGTGTGTGTCCATATGATTTCTACCACTGAGCTTCTAACCCTGTGGCAGCCCTAAGGCTTAGTAGACTTACAACACAGCAAGACTCAAATTCTTTCCTTTTAACATCAAATTGTTCATTACTGTGTGATTTGTTCAAAGGCTGCAGCATGGAAAGTAAGAAATGCCCGTTGTTGCCAATAATATAATCACATGTGGGGCTTAATCCTGTAAACATGCACAAGTAAAGTTACTTACATATCTAAGTCTTTGGTGCATGCAGCCATTTGAATGTAAACTCCTCAGCCTGAACGTGCATCTGTACAGTATTTAACGTGAAAGGTTTGAGCCAGCCTGGGGTCTTTGTGCTAAACATATAATAATTATTATACAGAGGGTATTAATGATTTGTTTGTGTGCTGTTCTTACATCTAGTGCCAAATATTCTATAGAATGTGTATCTGGGAAGAATTTAGCCCTTCGTATTTTATATCTGTAATAATCCATGACTGAGTTGCTGGATTCCATCTCATTTGTATATGCCATATTTTTTTCCAGAACATCTGTTTAAACCCACACTGGATAGCTGCCAGATTAGTGGAAAGGATATGGTATAAAGAAGACTTTTGTTTCCTCCGAGCAAGGAGAAAAAATAAGTTACAAGTCGGTGCATATTGCCGAGAAGCAGCAACTTTTTCTCTCCAGAAGCAGACATCCTGTAGTGTTTGAAAATGAAATGGTTTTGTGTCTCGCAGGCAAAGGTTCTGCGCTTCAACAACGTTGATTGTCAGTTAGTACAGGCTGTCAGCCTGCCGTGGTTAACCTACCAGTTGTTGGAGAGACAATCATGAGCAATTAAGAATCACATTTCGCAGTTTCAAATGCATCCATATTGCCACTTTATTCAAAATCCTTTTTTTCATGTTGGAAAGTACATTGGTGAGAGAGAAGGAGTTTTCTTTTTTCCCCCTGCCAACCATATTTTCATTGCTGGCCAAATTAAGAGAGATATATATTGCTCATAAACTTACTGCAGTTTCTTGATTAAAATCTTACACGCAGCACTTCTTTCAACATCAATCTATAATAATAAGGAGGGAGCACATTGCATTGCTTTGTGTTGTGCCTTAGATGCGAAGCACCAGGGAAGCATCAGGGAAAGATTCAGCTGCAGAACAAGCAGTAGCACAATGAGAAAAGGACTGTTCTTCGCGAGGATGGACCTTTGTGATTTGAAACGGGGAAAAGCGTAGGAAGATTAAAACCAAGAAGAGCCGAAGGCTTAGCAGCTGAAGTTACGACAGTGCTGGCTATGCGGCCATTATGGGAACAGCTGATAGAAGCAAGGTAACGAAGTGCTGAAAACAACCTGTTACGCCAAGAGAAGCAGCCCACGTGAGAGGAAACACGGAGTGCTACGCAACCCCAAAATCAGCAGTGCCTGGAAAGCTTGTGGCTTTTGTCACCTCTTTGCCAAGCACCTTTCGAGGCTTTGGTAGCTGGTGGCCTTTTAGAGGTAAAGATCAGAGACACTGGGTCTGGGCACTCTCTCAGCATAACTCAATGTGTTACAGCGCCTGTGCCAGCCACGATGCACATTATGTTGTCACAAACTGCGTGGGCTGGTGGTTTTGGTCCGAACACCTGGGAACCATCTCTGAATCATGAGCCAACATGACTTAGAAGGACTTTAGGCAAAGACAAATCCTGCCTCCTTTTCCAGAACTGTTCCAAACCAAATCATTTCCTAAAAGCAACAAAAATCCATCAGTTCTTCCAAGAGAGCACACTACTCACGGCCTCAGAAGAGATCTCTGACCATCAGATGACTCCCTCCATGGGGTTTCTCAGCACTCTGAACCTCGGAAGCCCTTCCCACGCCTCTGCCACCCACCTTTCATGAAATCCATGCATGGTCTGGGTCCATAATGCTCAGGGGAATGGGACCGGGAGCAGCACCGGCAGGTTTCGCTGGTGGGAATATGCCCCTTGCAGAACACATGAGGTTCTGCCTTATACACAGGGAAGGCAAGTAAGTGTCAAGTCCTAAGCAAAAGCATATACATCATTCAGAGATTGTCAAGAGCAACTAGTAGAAAATGTTGGCACACACTTCACAATTAAGAGGGTCAGAAAGGCAAGTTGTCTGTGAACCTGTCCATGGAAAGGATTTCTTTCCCACCACGCATTCCCCACCATCCCATCATCATTACAAAACCCCCCAAACCCTGAGCAATGTCAAAACAGACCAAGCCAGCAGCGGACCTGAGCCGAGTATCACAGTGCTGCCTTGGCATTGCAGCACTGACAGATTAATCAAGTGAAATCTTCATGATTTAGGATCTCAGCAGAAGTATTTCAGAAAGGATCAACAATTTGGGGCAGCATTACCAGTGAATGAAAGGTGCTGAAAATGGGGAATCACAAGGAAAAAAGGGAAATTATGTAGCTGAATAATATTGAGAAATCATCTCCCACGCGCAAATGTACACAGGTTCTGATACCAAGGCTGGTATGAGTATAAAAGTGAAGAGTTTCATCTTTAGTAAGACTTTGTCAATTCAAAACTTAGATTAAAGGGATTTCTGTGCAGTACCTCTCTCTGACCATCTTCACCTCTCTTCTGTACAAAACACAAGTTTGTGGTTTCACAATCACATTTTCCTATTTTTAAAACATGTTTTCTCTGCTGTCTTGCTTTGCGAGAAAGACACTGAAACTGCAAGAGAAACTGTCTTGACGGAGGAAACTGAAATGGCTTCGTGTATGACATGCAAACAACGGAACAAAGCGAGCACCGACAAAAATAGAAAGCAGTGCTTTATTTTCTCTCTGATCTTTCGTTTTTAGGGGATATTTGTGATTATGGAGAACTTCCAACATTTCAGGCAAATGGGAAATTTTTAAACAACTGATGTAATAGAGAGTTGAGGTGTTAGCATGCAATGAAACAGTATCTTATTCTTACTGACAGCAGGATACAAAGATTTCTTGTATTTAGGACTCTTCCTGAAACTAGCAAGACAATGGATAAATGTCTTTAAATGGACTGCAGATCTTTGCATCACGCTCAATAACTAAATGCTCTGTCTCTTTGATTCTTCTGGGATTAAACATTCAAGAAAACTAAACATGCTTTTCCCCCCTCTCCTATGTTTGCCTTTGACTTAAGGAAAAGTTTTCTATCAAGCGATTCAAGCTGTGGAAAATGGCAAGTACCCTGAGCACCTTATGTGATTTATGATCCCCAAAATCTTGATCCTGATACCAGAGATGAGAAACTTGGTCTGCTTTGAGAAAATGATTTGATCTTATGCTAATCTCGATCAAACTGTTGACACTGACATTAAGCAAACATAGTAGGATGTAATTACATTTTACACTGATCTATGAAATATTCATGTAATAATAATGAATACATACATGCAATCATACAATATCATCATCATAAACTGTGGTCAAATACATATGATATTTGCAATGCTTATACCTTGTTCATATAAATAAATATTCATTAGAACTGAAACTAATTACTGCATGGTCGATGACAGCTGAGAATATTAAGCACCGCTACTGAATTATGCCTTCAAAGGCAATTTTGAAATGACATTCATTTTCAAGTTGTGGGTCAGTTTATTTGTCCAGCTATGATAATATTTTTTTCCAGTGGAAAGAATAATGTTTATACTAATTGTCATGAGAATGTCTAAGCATTTTCTGTGACTAGTAATCAAATTAGGGAGTTGCGAGTGTCTGTAAGTACACCAATGTTAGTCTATTTTCATATTTAAAATTGCCCTTTCCCACAGCTCATTCAAGTTTATGTTCTAGCCACATGTCCCACAGATAAATAAACAGATGCTCTATATAAAGAGTTAGATCATATTCTGAATGAGTGAGGAACATATGTCATCATTAAGGGAAGCTTCAGTGCCAACGCTGGCATTAAGGTAGAGGAAAGAAAACAAGGAAGAACTTGAAATAGAGCAACATAATCCCAAGGAAGTTGTCAAAACCAGAAGAGAGGTTATTTGCACTCGAGTTGGCAAGAAAATGTTGTTCGGCAGTTTTTGCTGAAAAAAACAAAAGAATAGCAAGAGGAATTTTTCATTTTTAATTAAAAAACATCCTCTGTTGTTGGCAGCTTTGGGCTGAAACCAAAAAGTATGGGTTTTCACCTCCACATGCCAAACCCCTAAGTTCTGTTTGAACAGAACTTTTTGCGAGGGATTTAAGGTGCCCAGTCTTCCAACGAGAACAACGACAAGATGAGTAAAACTGAAATTTCCCAAGAATATTTCTCTTTGTTGGAAATCTAATTTTTTTTCAGTAAGAAATTTTCATGGAAGTTTTTTTTTCACATGCCGCTGATGAAAGGAGGATATCCAGATATAGCTGATAATAGATCTTTACTGTCTGAATGCAACTAGATGACATTGTTTTTATTGTTACTATTGTGTTGTGCGCTTCATAAATAGAGACTGGAAAGACAGTTCATGCCCAAGAGATCATTGTAATCTAAATATAAGTCTAGAGGCTTTATTTATAAAATGTACAGAATCAGGTTTTTTTTAATTGCATGCAGAAATATTGTTCAGAGAAAAATACTGTGCACACATTAAAAGAATTTTAGTTCCCAGGATTTGGGAAAATCATAAATGAAAAATCATGCTATAAGTATAAAAAAAAAAGAAAAAGTTATCTGTAAATGCCTTCACCAATTTCTCTGCAATTTGATCATAGCAGATGAGCAGAGGACTAACACAGAAAACCTGGAAAAGACCAAAGAGCTCCTTGAAGTACCAGAAGAGGGAGGGGGGTCTGTAATGGGCAGAGGAGAGATCACTGATGCAATTAGAAGGTTTACATAGGATATTGTTTCAGGTGATGGTTGATTTCCTAAACCACAAACTTCCTAAGATACATCTGAAGGTGCAGTGAATAATAATGCACAAAGCACTGGAAGGACAGAGCTGCTGTTACACCGATTTTTATCTCTAAATTCCCTAAAAAAGGGTTTATTTCTTGGATGAAATCCACAAGAACAGGGGGATCCAAGGGTGGGAAGGGAGAGACTGTCTTGAGGAAAGGAAAAGACCTGTTTCCCTGCTATTGGTGTAGCATGGTGGGATCAGGAAATCGGGGGCCAGGCTGGGGAGCCTCTGGCCGGTGGTCTGCAGGGGAGGTGGGATGTTCTGCATCTGCACATCGTGCTCCAGCTCCGGAGGAGGTTGCTGGATTTAGCGAGCTGGATTTTGGCTGCCAGTTGCATTGGTCAGTGGCAGCATGGAAAGATTTGGCAGTACGCGGCCGGATCTGTGTGAGACTTGGCTGCCTGCACCATCTTTTTATGCACTTAATTTGAGAAATGAGTACACGACACAAAATTTCTGATGGCCTGACGCGACAGAAAACATCCAGTGCTTTGTAAGCTGAAAACATCCTATAAAGCCCCAGATCCAGGTGTAGTCCTATCTAAAGGAAACACCCGCCTGGCACTCCGAATTTGGAAAAGAAACTTTACTGGGGAGATTGCCGGAAAGTTCTTTTGGAGCAGGACCGTTCACACCAACAAGCTTTGGGCTACTTCTTGTCCATGGTTGTGCAACCGCCCTTCTGCCTAGGTCTTCAGCACTGCCACTAAACGAGCCCCACACCAACCAGCCCTTGCCAAGGGGTCCCAAACATTTGGGAGTGAGGGAAAGGGGCAGCCTGGGCCAGGGGGGCCACTTTAGTTGTCTTCTCCCAGTTGTTGTGGCCATCACCATCTGCTCTGCATCTGTTGGATGGGCAGGTCTTCTGAGGTTGACTGGAAGGAGAGCAGAGCCGTGGTTTGCCAAACGCAGCCAGCGGGTGCTGGCAGCCGGTCAGCAGTCGGGTACGTTCCTACCTCGCTCCAGCTATTTCATTTATGTGACAGTTTGTGGGAAACATCTGGCACAGCATCTGACTGACACATCTCCAGCTACAGAAAGCTGAGAAAAATCAAAGCAGCCACCAGGGATAACAAAATGCGGTTTTATGCATCTTTAGCCTTATTCTCTTCTCTCAGCCACCAGACCTGAGCCAGGGGTAATTCAGCTAAAGTCAGTGAAGGTCAGGCTAAAGATAGCGTGAACTTTGGTTAAAATGTTCCTGCCTGATGAGACGATCCCTGAACGGCCACCCAGGTTCCCATACTTGCACCATCACTGATTTTGTGTGCGACCCTGGGCAAGTCATTTTTCTTTCCCTGGCCTCAGTTTCTCTCCCTAAATGAGGGAAAGGAGAGACTGCTTTGGTCACGCATGTTGATATCTGCCGGTGCAGTCTAGAAGAGTTAAACATAATCACAGCCATTCTGCCTCCATCGACGGTTGTACATAACTTTTGGTGATCATCCAACAGCCAAAGGTAAATTAGGACCAGGAGCTGGGAGGTGAAATGTTTTCAGTTCAGCCTGAAGGTGTAGAGCATGTTTTTAGGGCAGATGATGAACCACTGCGATGGCTTACCAGTGACCATGCTGGATTCTCCACGCAGAATATCTACAGGCGGTCTGGGTGTTTTTCTGACATTAAAAATAGAGGTTCTAGAGGACTAGAAATGTGTTTTAACATTTAGTTTTCTTTCATCCAACACCTGATGTCCTCACTACTATAAATTAAAGATAATACTATTATTTTAGAGAAACCTGGGTCTCTGCAGGGCTCAGATGCACGATCCAGTTACTGCGAGTGAACAAGCTACCTCATGTCAGCTGAGATGTGGTAACTCTGCGGGTACTTGCTCCTACAAGCAGTAACAATAGCTCCCTACAGCAACTGTGCGCTATTTCAGTTTTGCTTTCCCCACCACAAGAAGTGCGATTCCACTGCCTTTACAAGAGACAAAGCGTGCACACGGTTATAACAGTTGCCCAGCTCAGTTGGGCTGACAAGCACTAGCTTGTCAAATGGCAGTAACTCGATCGAATGTCTGAACACTAATATTGAAACTCCACAGAAAATGAGAAGACCTTTTTGGAGATGCGTTCATTCTTAAGACGTGGTAAAAATGGATGTGGTTGTACGGCGGTGAAGTTCAAACAGGTAGCCCACAATCTTCTCCCCAGGTCTACGTGAAGCTCTGCAGCTTCATAACCAGTCACTGCTGCTGCTATCCAAAGCCACTGCTTAAAATACTCTCTGCTGTTGGAATACACCAGAACAGCCCTCCTCCCACATCCAGCCCCCATACAGAATGATCTAAATGCAAAAGAAATGACAAAAAGAGTGTTTTTGGAAATAATTAGGTCAATTAGAATGTAACAAGGAGAGTGGTCTAGACATAGACGGCATTTAAATTAGCAACAAACCGCTCCATTTGGGTTCTTCACCTATTTAATCATCAATTAATCTATGCGAATTCCTAGCAAATTAGAGAATTTGCTAATTTAATGTACCCTGAAGGTGGTGACTGAATTATGTATCAATGTCACTGATGCCTGCTCTGTCTAAAGCGTAAGAGAAATGCAGCCAGGCTCTTTAGAGAGGGGCTTTGGTGTCACACGCTCTCCAAGGATCACACAAAATGCTGTGGTTTAGAAAGGTCTGTAAGGTCAAAAAAATAACTTTGGTTCTGCATTAGCCAATCTGAATTTCATTTAAACTGTCCTCGCCCCAACCTGAAGCCCATGCACAAAGCTGCCAATAAAAGAGAGGGAACTGAAATGAATTTCACTCTCAACATGTCCTGTACTCCAAAGTTGCAGGCGGCCATTTTTGAAGCCAAAGGTAATGAACAATAATCACTTTTATAAGTGATACAGTATAAGCAGATCTAAAAGTGGGAGATGATACAGGAAACCATAGCATCCTCTTACATGATATGCTAAGAAACTAATCCTGTGGCTTGTTTAGCACTTCTCCCAGGCCATACAAGATGCCATCAGTCTCTCCTAGTGGGGCTAATCCTTACCTGGGCTGAAACCAGCCCCTGTGGAAAGCCTGCACGAGAGTTATCCATCACTCCAGTCACTACTCTAATTGCAAGTGGCACATAAAAAAAATCTGTTCTGGCTTTATAATTGATGCTCTGCCAGAAGCCTAAGTGTCCTTCCTCCGGGGCTCAGACGTGATCCTCTCACGTCCTTCTTCAGGACTGACACGGACTTCAGTGGGACTGAAATCAAGCTCTGAAGAAAACAAGTGTATGGTACATCTCCGAAAGGGATCTTTGCAGAAAAGATGGGTGGGGAGGGAATGGAAGATGAGGAAGTTGGGTGGGGAACATATCAGGGAGGAAAACAAAACCGGAATTTTTGAAAAGTCTAATTTTATGCTGCACAACCTGCATGTTTTACCCTGTTTCCCATTCACTTTCATTTTAGACTCAGTAGCTTGAGGAAGCCCCTACTGTGTAGTCAGTAACAGATTGAGGATTCAATCTTGGGCTCTGCCTAGAGGAAAAAAGATGATATTATTTGTCACCCACAGTAGCTCTGCTTGAACATCCCCTAGAAAAGGGCATTCTCCTGTCTGGTGAGACCAGGCTGACAGTCCCAGAGATCCTTTCAGGTATGGTGGATGGAGTGGTACCTCTACAGGTAAGAGGCAGCATCGTTCCAAGGTGAGGTGTGCTTTGTCAGCACACCGTCATCTGCAGGGGTTTCTGAGAGGTTACGTGGTGACTTGAAAACAGGCCTACCGTCAAGGGTTCAGATGCTTCTTGAGTGGTATTCAAATGCCTAGAGATATAGGGATGGGTGCAGCCTTGGCAAGATTTTAAAAGCAAGATAAGGAGAAATGAATAATTAGGCATCTGACTGGAGCTGAAAATTCACATCTCTCCTCAGGATTGGTGAACTGCTTTGGCTAAAATAAGATGCAATTTGAATCTTTGCCAGTTGCCTGTATTAAACTGAACCCATTTTTTTTTCCCCCTTAAGATCAGAGATTGCTTTGTTCAATGTTGGAGCACGTCAGAAATTCTTCTGGGAGCCTTGGAAGTCTCAGTGAGGGGGGATGGAGAAGAAGGAGTTACCATAGTGCTGCATTTGGCACCGGGTGCAACCAAGTGAATGCTGCCTCCAGGCCTGGGTCTGTGATTCTGCAAGGATTTTGATAAATTAAAGATGCTGCATAGATGCAGGTAACCACCTTGGTACCCCTCCACACCTGTTTTAGGACATTTGGCTTGGTTAAATATAGACTCCAAAGAGAGGGTCCCTCTGCTCACCCCGGGGTGGCTGTTTTGACAGATTTGCCCTTCAGCCCAAGACCTTGCATAGACACCAGCTTTCTTCCATAGCCACTTGCTGGCTTTAAAATGACTTGCTCCCGTCCCAGATGGGCCCAATAATGGCAGGGAGCTGGCTGGCCCCAGGCCCTCTGGATTGTAAAACATTGCAGGCACCACCGCTGCAGCCCAGAGCAGAGCCAGGAGAGAGGTTACGAGAAAAACTCCCTTTGACTTCAGCAGAAAGTGAGATTATTTGGGCAATAAATGAATACAGCAAGTATATGCTAACGTGGCCAGATCTGAAATGAAAATAAAGGCAATTTTAGCATTCCTTTACTTTACAGTGCCTGATTGAAGAATTTGGTCACATGGCAGGAAAGAAGGTCACTAAAGAGAGCTCTTTTAACAGAAGCTCATTCGTATTTTAAACTGGTCACATGCCTTTTCATTTGTGTCTTCTCTGACGTGAGTCTCCTCTTCCTTCATCTTTATTTACATTGATCTGTTTTCATATTTTGCTTTGAATTGCAAGCAGACTTTTATCTACTAGCCAGTTTGAAAGGGTGGCAGAGGCATCTCCACTCAAGTCCTGTTTGCCCTGTGCCCGAGAGGAATCATTTTTCCTAATGAAAGAGCATTATGGCAATCGCATTGACACGATGCATTTTATGCTGACTAGTCAAGATCAATTCTAGAAACAAACTGTAGCACGCGAGTGTTTCTACTCTTCCATTTGTCTCTGCAGTCAGGCACACGTCAAATACGTTCCATGTCACATCGCGGACCAGAACAAAAGGTTTGCATCTAAAACGGTGGGACTCCTAGCTAACATTATCAGAAGTGTTGCATAGTGATGCCACTGTGGCAAAACACAGATTTCTATCAGAGAAACATGTACCATGCTCAGAAGGATAGCATCGTTTGTAAAAGCATGCAGTACATAACGAGGAGAATTTCATCACGCAGAGCAAGGAGACGTGTCGGCGGCTACAAAGCAATAGATTTAATTCATACCTGAGAATAATTTGATCTTCGGTTTTCCCCCACCCTACTTACTATGCCCAAACAGCTTGTACGAGCTATTGATGGGCAGAAATTGTCAGGGAGTTACAGCTTTTTAAGATCTGACTTTCTCAGCAGTTGCAAATGCAAGAGCAGAATGCTGATTAGCTCTAAGATGACATATGCATAAAAAAAAGGACCCCAAGAATATAATAATTCAAGGCTACTTAAAATGAAATGTGTTTTTTGTAAACATTATGCAAATAGTGATTTGAGGAATCTGAGCCCCGAGCCGAAAGCCAGGCTGAATGCATTTCCAGGGAATGTGCAGTTAGTACCTTGACCGTGATAAGATTACAATGAGCGTTTTCTACTATTGCTAACTATAAACAGAAATTTGAGCTGTGTGGGTCAACGTGGTGACTCAGCAATCAAAGTTACTTAGTCCTGCTGCAGTCAGAGGACTGCAGTTTGGTTTCCAGCACCACGTTTAGGATTTCCACAGGGAACAGGAGATGAGTCAGGGAATTAGAGCAACCTTGCATTACCTAACTAGTGCTCCTGGCTTGATCAATGGCACTGGGAAGGCTCTGCTGTAGGAAACCCCTGCAACAGTGTCGCAGTGTGCTCGCTGTTACAGAGCGCTGTGGAGGCTGCCAGTGCTGTCAGATGTGGGGGGGGAAATAGGGGAGAGAAGAAGAAAAATATACGGTCAGCAAATAATGTGAGAATTTACTGTAGCATCACATGGCAGATAATATTTACCCTATTGTGCATGAACTGATACATACTGTATCCCAGCTGTGATGCAGGTAGACACAAAACTTTATATCCCATGGCTCAAAAATACTGTTATTTTCAAGGTACGGCCAATCCTCAGTAAACTGGAACGCACCCAAAACCCACGACGTTCCTAGAGCAGGAGTGCATCCTCACCAGTCAGCTGCAACATCAGGCAGGTAATTAACAAATGCCTGGATAAAATGAGCAAGGTCTTGTTTATCAATCAACATACTATTAATTAGCTCACGTGTCAATTTTAATTGAAGTGATTTGTATTAATAATGGTCACCTGTGCAAGTTGAATGGCACACCTGCACAGATCTGTGCTTGCTCCTGGGCTTAACTTCTGGCAGATATTCTAACCTAGGAAATATCTTCATGATTTCAAAAATAATAATTTTTGGAGAGATAACTAGCTGTGTAACTGATGGCTATTTATTAATACAACCTATACATGGAAAACCGTCACCTAACAACTACGTCTGAAATAAAAACAGAGTAACAGTGTTATGTAAGAAACTGTCTAGCTGAAGACATGTCATTAAAAAGCTCCAATGACACACATAACGGGGCTAACATTATTTGCAAATTATAATAATAGCTTTCCACATCTGTTCTCATGAAGAGGGAAAGCTGTGTGGCTGATGGTATTTTATTTAAGGTTTGAATCCATCCATATTGTTTTACATTTTGTAAAAAATCTATGAGTCTCTTCATTTTACCTTTTCTTACTTYGTTAAAGGCAATGCTGTAGGTCAGGTTACTCTGAGGTTGTCATCATCCCAGGATCAGGTTGAGCCTCTTCTGGAACTGAATCGTCCCAGGTGTGCTTTCAATTTAAAAATGACTCTATGAGGACAAATACTAGGGCAATCACAGCTGCTTCTGTGCTACTGAACATGATTATTATTTTATCATATCTATCAATTTATAGGATTGCCAGAGCTCCCTGGTGCTGTGCGGTGTCCTGGCACCCCACAAGAGGCAACGTCTGCCCCAAGGAACCTATAATCAAAAACCAGAGAAGGGGCTGGGGGAAGGGAATTAATCAATGATTGACTTTCTCTGCATTAAATACAGGAGTGTCTGAGGTATGGAGATTAAATGACTTGGCTAGGTTATGCAGAGAGTCTATAAAAGAATTGGGAATTGAAAGTAGCCCTCTTCCATCTAAATTCAGACATGTTGAGTCATCAGTCAATAACAAGACTGATTTCCATGGCAGTAGCGTTTGGAGGCTTTAATCAGGTTTCATGTCCTATTATGCTGGGTACTGTGTAAATATAGAATAACAGATACTCTCTGCAGGCATGTCCTTAAACAGATCCCCGCTGATTTCAGTGGAACTCTACACATCCAGAAGGGTACCCTGGGGTAGATCTGATTTTCTAAATAGGGATGAGATGCAGTAGGTGGGAGTAAAATCTGCAGGATTTATGGGGAAGAGATTATAAGTAATGGGATCACAGGGGTGCCTGCATAAGGTATGCAGTGTGGCAACTTTGTTGATCACTTATTTTATTTTGGAAGAGGGTAAATGAACAAGGGAAAATCATAAACTTTTTCAGTGGAAGTCTTGTACCTATATGTTTTGAAGTATCTGAGTACTGGTGTTTTACTGAATTGCAATGTTTTCCTGCCCAAGAATAAATCAAGAACACTTGAAACAACTGCAGCAAAGCTCTTTTCCATTTTTTCACATAAATAGTTTTTAGCAAAGAGTAACCTCTTTGCTAACTTAAAAGGTGGGATGGTGAAAGGTAAATGGAAAATAAAGATGCTATAACGGGAAGAACTGTGAGCACATTTGGAGGACATCTGCTGAGATGTTATCGGTGGCGAAGAAGCCCTGCCCATTTGGTGACATCATTTTCTACAACTTCCAGCATGTCCTGGCAGGCTCAGGGGCTGCAGCGGGAACACTGTGTGAGAGCCAGGCTGGATGCAGCAGAAAAATACAGTGGACCTGATTCCCTCCAGACTGGCAACGAGTATCTGGCCGAGGAGCAGCTAGTTCTCCAGTCGAATGCAGATGACAAGGCTGAGGGCAGTGAAGACTGCAAGGCAGGTCAACGGGTTGATTTCTTTCACGGTTGCCTTTATTATTTTAATATTTAGCATGTATGTTAGACGAGCACCAAGAAGCTCCTGCAGAGACCGTGCTCGGCACTGGACACGGACACGCCGAGAGGTAGGTCCTGTCCCACACAGCCCCAAAGGAATGGCCCTGTTATGCATGGGCTCTTAATGCGTGAGCCATTCTGTTCAAGGCTGGGATGGGAAGTTCAGCAGACAGGCAATGTTTGCAGACTTGAGGTCTAAGAAAACCGGTGTTACATGCTGAGTATGGTGAGGGGTGGGGTGAGGAGGGCAATCAAATAGGTACTTGTTATATCAGCACACATACAGGGTTTTTTAGCCTGAATTTTGCAGTGTTTGTGCATATGCCTGAATCTCATTCCTAATATCTTCTTAAACTTCTTCCTAATATCTCCTTAACTTCTAGATACCATCAGCTCATGTGGCAGCAATGTTTTCAATGCCTGCGTCTACATTAGCATGTTTGAATCAGGAGTGTGCTTTTGAAGCAAATCTCCTGATCATGCTGATCTACTGTGCTTCGGTTTGTATCACAGACCAGTCTGGGAGTGCATGAACTGGGCTCCCTTCCAGTTAACCTAAAGCAGTGACGTCCTCCAGACCAGTTCACATGAACTCCGACCACCACTGGGCATGCAGTCCATGGGACCCCGTTACAGCTAGCTCGAAGCACCCCCACTTCACCGAAACACCTTCAGTGTGGAGACGGGGTCCTCGACACCAACTCCAGAGTAACTCCAGAAAACCACTCCTCTAGGGCCACTACTGCTCATGCAGACCGAGCGCATCTCGRCTTGTTGCCCACAGGAAACTTCAGGCCGGGGGGAGAAGAAGAGGGTTCAGGCTTGGAGAGGAGCCCTGCTCCTCAAAGCAGGATGGCCATAACTCGCTCTGGCCACAGGGTGCAACAGCCACAAACCTATCTGTAGGCACAGCTAACAAAACCAGCGTAGATGTAGCCAAAGGCTAGTAAAAGCACTTGAAAGTTTTGTGACAATAAGAAGTCAGGCAGAAAAGGAGACCTCCACGATTTCACTGAGGGCAAGTGGTAGTATAAGCTCAAACCTGATTAGACATCAAAGAACTACAGGAGAGAGATACTCTAACAGCAAAAAAAAAAAAATTATATATATATTTAAGAAAATATATTTTTATGTATATATAAAAATATTTGTATAATATATAAATTATTACCGGGGCTCTCCTTTCATAGGGCTGCTTCTTGTATTATGAATAAAGCAGAAACTCTTCTCTCTTGTTGCTCCATAAGCCATTGCTTTGTGGTTGGTGTCTGATCGGCATGACTGCAGAAACGAAGACGCAGCAGGGCTCTGAAGAGAGCACCAAAGATATGAATTTATCTTTCCTCTCTTTTCCTGCTTTTATTCACGGTAGTGTCATCTCTTTTACCTATGAGGTGTGAATACAGATGAAGACATCGCTAAGTGCAATTTTATGGCTGCAGTAGCCAGAGGGTCAGACCAGAATGATGCTGAAATGGTCACTTCTGCCCTTAAAAGTTTCCAAACTATACAATTTTGAGGACGTGATTCAAAGAGTAGATTTTCATGTGCATGCAGATACTGTTAAAAACACACTGAAGAAATTAAAAGCAATCCCTTTGCTTCTAGCATTAATATACAAATAATAAAAAAACCTGCCTGTCCACTGGATAAATGTCATACATATACACATTTTAAAGGATCTAGGAAGCCCCTGTCACCATAATGCCTAAAACCTTAACAGCTTGATTACAGCTTTTGATCTCAAGGAAATTGCAGACGTCATGAGTAAGACTGACCTGCTCTGTGCTGGCTTTCACCTGGAGCTCAATGCAGCCAGAACCGGTGCTCCAAGAACCCATTGCTGTGCCCATGCCCATGTCCAGCAGTGCAACTGCTGCTCCTTCCACATTTCCATGTGGGGATCTGCAGGGGTAATCAACCACTGATACAACACCCAAGTTAATATGCCCACATTGTGCTTAACTCTGTAGTTTTAGGCGAACACCATAATCAGCTTTGGGTGTGTGTGAGTTGGGAATGCAACAGGAACCTGAAAGTTTTTTACTTTTGTTTTAATACGTGTACATAACTTCAGTATTTCAGTCTCAGAGGATTTGCCTTTCTGACTATAGTTAAGATCGTGATGTTTCCTCACACAGATCATTGGAATTTCAGCATTCTCAGGTATCTTCCCAGAACTAAGAACTCATGAAATGTTACTTTATAAGCAAGGGGGAAAAGCAGTGGTTTGAAGCAGACTTCAGGCCCTTCAGATCAAAGACTGTGTCTTCTGATGTGTCTCTACAGCGCCTAATGGTGCCTGGTCCAGACTGGGACTTGTGGTTATTACTGTAACAACAAAAGCAACTGCGGTGGTGTATGGGACAGAACTGATATATTTGCTATTTTTGTACATGCTATATCTAACTAGTGCATTTTCTATGCAAACCAATTCGGTTCCTGTTTATATACCAAATTCCCCACAGCGTGTTTGCTGCGCCGTGTCACAGCTATCGTAATTTCTGGTGAAGAGGACTGTACGGCTCTCGCTTTGGAGTTTGTGAGCACCATTTGTGACTCAGCCAGRAAAGCTCTTTGCGGGACTGTGAAGTGTGCCTTCTTCCTCCCGCTCCAGCTGGAGAAAGCACACTGCTGTCCCAGGGCTGTCCAGCTTTAGCACCCTGGCGACCAGGAACAGAAGCTGGAAACCAAACCTAGGTCTCCTGTCCGACCTCTCCCAGGGTTTTTAGCAAGCCATTGGGAAGAGCTCTCAAAAATGATTCAGCAAACAGGCATCATTCAGTTCGCTGGTCCTTAGCTGACACTTAGTCTTGTAGGAAATTCATCAAAGTACAAACGAAATCATACATTTATTTATTCACAAGATGAATTTCTAAAAAGCAAAATGATAATGTTTCAGTATGACTATATTTATTATTTTTTCCAGATAGCCTGCTATTGTTTTGCTATTGAGAAACATACCTTCAAACATTGGATTCGTTCAATTTTAGAAGCACAACTATGTTTGTTATATTTGGCACTGCAAAATGCACTTTTAATTTGTATTTTTATTGAGCTAGATTTTTGTCTGAGATTAAACCTGAGTTGTTTGTTTAAAAGCTGTTAATGCCTAGACTGAGATACTAGCTCTGTAATTCTAATAGGACGTCATACAGTCTCTCCCTTTGAGTACCTTTGAGTACAGCCCACCTTTTAAAAAGGGAGGAACAAATTCACTGTTGGCCCATAAAAGTGCTGTCATTACTTGCAATCATGGAACAGAACTTGTTCTACTGGGGGTTAACTCAATAATTCCACTTCATCTTACCATGCTAGTCTTTCTTCTGATGCCTGACTGGATAAAAAACATTTTTATCCAAAGCTGCATAATTTCAACACTTTAAAATAACTTTAAAAAGTTACATCAAATTATACGTTACCTATATGTGTGTTAAAAAGGGATGAGAACAGGAGTGCCTGTTCTTCTGGTGTGGTATCGATACACTGCCTGGCAATCAACCATTCTTTGCCACTAACCCCTATGTTCAGTATTTTCAGGTAATATAATACCAAGGAACAGTTGATGCACCTTATCCTGAAGCACTTAATAAACTAGAGTCAACAAATGTGAAATTTGAGGAAGCGCTTAGGGAAATCTAGGGACTTCCCTGAAAATTAGGGTTTATAGACTATAATCCCATTGATGATAACTGAGTGATAAAACCCACATTGTTTGCATCTATAACAATTCCTGAGTGATTTCATTGTTCTCAGAGAAAAAAAAAAGCCTGCTTTTGTTCATTGTTGATACAAAGTCACTCTTGTTGTCGCAGACCAGGCACTTCCTACTTTACCTGGGTATTTTTATCCACAGTACTTTGCTGTGTTCAAGAGATAAGCCCTTACTCCAGACTTCGAATTGCACTTCCCCCCTCAAATTTGGGGAATGTCAGATCCAGATCAGGATCCAACTTTCTAGTTTGGGCCTGCCTTTCATCATGGTAAATCAACAGTCGGCAAATCTAAACAATCTGTTCGTGTTGAAATTTCTTTTTTTTTTAATTGTACTTCCTTTCTAGCAAACAACGGAGGCTTGTTTTCTTCTCTTCAGGACAGAAAACTATGTTTACTGTATGACCTTATTTTTTAAACTGCTGCTTCGTTTGCAGGGGGAAGTCCTAATGACCTTGCTCACCACGCAGCCTGGGAGCTTATCAATCAGGACAGGGTTTGGCAGGAAGGCAAGAAAACTCTCCTGCAATCAGATCTATTACCAGAGATCCCCCTGCCTGGACAGAAGTGTCTTACAGCCAGTGAACTCCTGTACTTACACACGCTCTTTATTGCTAGGTGTAACTGCAGTCTGAAGACTCAAAATTAGTTCATAAATGAACTTTCTTCTTGTTTTTGTTAAGTTCTATACATACCCTCTGAGCTGCCTGCAGCTTTGCACACTGATGATTAATTTAATTTTAAATATATCTTTAATGCCTACCTACATTTTAATCTACACTAAATATTCTGAACGTAATGCACGGTAGGTCGAAATGTGATCACAAAACCAGATTTTTCCTTTCCGTTACCTTTGCATCTGAGAACGTTCTCACAGCCATTTCGTTCTGCCCTGATACCAACAGAAATCTTTCCACTGACTGCAGCAGATGAGGATCTGACCCTAAATTAGGTAATTGGGCCTGTACCACGGGGTCTGCTTATTCCACTAAGTTGCCCGAATGGTACATTTTTAAAACTGTGCTGAAACATGCCCCAGTAAGCCTAAAGGAGAGCCATAGAAAATACCACGCTGGTGTAGCAGCTCTGCCAGGAGGAACTGGTCTGTTCCTTGGTGGGAAAGGAGGTCTTGCTCTGTCTTCCTCCACCACGAAGAAGAGTGAAGCCTTTCCTCCTTTGTCTCATCGTTGGCTCCTCTAGCACACTGGTGTACCCAAAATCCAGCGATCCATTTGATGCTCAGGAACCCTCGTGATAGATATGATTAGACAGACCTAGTTGATCAAAATGGAAGAAGAAAGTGAATTTCACTAAACGCGTACAATCATTCAAATGATGTGGCAGAAAAGCCTCTTTGTATCAAACAGGTTTGCCACGAGTGTAAATGCAGCTTTACTGCTGTAAATGCATTTTATGCACCTTTATGTAGTTAACAGTGCAAAGCTGTGGGAAGATGTGTTGTTTTTGAAATTCCAGCTAGCTTCCGATTGCAGAAATGCAATCATCAGTGATCGTACGTTTCTATACAAATCCAATCAATTCTTACAGCCCAGTTAGCGTTTATGGCGCTGTCAATTAAAATCCCTTAATGACCAAAGAGGGCAAATTTTGATACTGGAATTGCGGAGAAATAATAAATCTGTCAAAGCATTTCCACAACGTTTTTCAGAGCAGAACAGCTCTTAAAAATCTTACAAAATATTGCTGCCCTGTAAGCAATAGTTCAAGTAATTTGTGATGTTTTGAGCCATTCCTGCAGCGAGAGCAGGACGGCCTCGAGCACAGCAAGGCGGCAGGAGAGCGGCATCCAGACTCACCGCCCCAGCCCCTCTGCCACCGCAAGTCCCCGGGCGATCGCTTAACCTTTCCATGCCTCACAGCCCGCCTGCTGTGGAAAGGGATACTGAAATATCCTCCAAGGTACCATGATACCTAATTATTTAATCAATCAGTATTTTGCGGGCACAAGGGAAAGCTCCGAGCGCAGGGTAAGCGGGCTGGCACCCCATGCTTTTGGGGAAGCTCGCTGGGGGCACCCCAAGAGGTTTATGGGGGCCTGGCCCTTCCCAGAAGTTGAAATGCTGGGGGCTGCCTGGGCCTCTGCCCTACGGCGGCGGCGGGCCCCTGGTTTTTGGGGTAAATTGTCCACGCTCCGGGCACCAGGCTCTTAAGGCTGGTGGCTTCCCGCAGGGCCGAGTCAGGAGAGGCCACATCACCTCGCGGGGCACGGCGTCCCAAACGCCCAGGTCAAGGGCCAGGACGGTGCCGAGGGGGGGCCACCCCGCCGGTGGGCCGCCCGGGGCCAGGCCGCGCCGGGGGCCCGGAAACGCCGCCCTCGGGGCCTGGGGCCGGCCTGGCGGGTGGGCGGAGGGGGG
>JAYKAV010003157.1:173186-215084 GCA_035582835.1 Phoebastria nigripes
CCGGAGGATGTGAGCGAGCGCCGCGGAGACGCGTGTGGGACGAGCCCGGCCCCGGCTGCGGGAGCTCRGCCCGGTGGCGCGAGGGGAGGCGGCTGCGGGGGGGCTGCTGAGCGAGGCGAGGGGCGGCCTCCCCCTCCCGGCCGGAGGCAGGGCGGCGGCGGGGGCGAGGCGGAGCGGCGGGGAAGGCAGGCCGGCAGCCGGAGCGGGCGTGTGAGCCCCATGGGCCGAGCGCCTGCGAGAGGGGGAGGAGGAGCCGCCCCGCCGCCCGCCGCCCGGGGATGGTGAGGAGGCGGCGGCTGCCGGGAGCCCAGTGAGGCCTTCGCTCGGCACCCGCCGGAGAGCCCGCCTCGCCAGCCTCCCCCTTCCCCCCGCTCGCTCGCTGGCTCGCTCCCCCCTTCCCTCCCCTTCCCCTGCCTCCCTCCCCGGCTCCCTTCCCCTGCCGCCGCCACCCTCCCATCACCTCCTCCCCGGGCTCCAGCCATGTAAGTGACCCGCTCCCCCGGCTGGGAAGGGCTGGGGGAAGGAAGCGACGGGGCCAGGCCTGCTCCGCTCGGCCGCGCTGTGCCCGCCGCATTGTGCGGGGCCGGGAGGGGAGGGGAGGGGAAAGGAAGGGGGGCGGCCGCCCTCCGCCTTCCCCGGGCGGCGGCCGCTGACCCGCCTAGGCCGCGGCGGCTGGTGGGGGGCTGCCCCGCCGCCCCCCGCGGGCACGGCCGGGCTGCGGCGCCCCGGGGCGGCCGGTCGGGGGGGGGGGTGAGGGGGGCCGGGCTGCGGGCGGCCCCCGGCCGGCGTCCTGCCGGCGGGCCCGGGGCGGACAGGAAGCTGTTGGCTCCCCCGGGATGCGGTGGATGAGAGGGCGGCGGGGCGGGGGGCTCCCCCGGCGGCCCTCGGGCTTGCCCCCGCCCCGGCCCCCTCGGAGCCGCGGCACTCCAGCGCCGGCGGGGGCTGGGGCCGTCCGGGACCTGCCCGAGCATCCCCCAGGGAAACGGGGGTGGTGGTGGGGGTATTTCTAAAACTGTAGCAAATAAAGTCGCCAAGTGCCCCCCCGTTCTCCCATCTCAGCCGCCCCCATTTTCTCCCCTTGTCTTCTGCAGCCGCGTTGTTCAGCCCAGCTCCGCTTTGCGGACCACGAAGTGTTTGCCGACGGGGGTGTGATTATCTCCGTGGGCATTTGGCGTGTGTAGGTGGCTGTGCAGCGTTTGTGGACTTGATTTTTTTTTTTTTTTTTTTGCAGTCGTGTTTTGCAGAGCTGTAGGGAGCTGTCTGCAGATCCTCCCCCCCTCGCCCCCCCCGCCCCCCCAGGTGAAATTCTGCAGATGCCGAAATGTTCTTGGAGACTTCTAGGACTTTTGCTTCTATTTCTTTGTAAAGCACATAATTATAATCGGGTATATGAACGTGCTGGGACTTTTTATTTATTTTACTGACAGTACGCTACTGATGCTAATGCAGCTTGCACCTTATCGGTATCCCCCCCCCCTCCTCCCACCCCCTTGGGGAAAGTATTTAACTGTTTTTCTTTTTGCTTTTTTTTCTTACCACCTCTAACATATAAGAAGCAAATCCCTGATTTGCTCTTGTTTGTTTTATTTATACCACAGGAGGGATGTACATTTCAAAATACAGTTATAAAGGGGAGTTACTAACACTTAATTCAGAAGAATATTTGTTTACAGGTAAATAAATTTGACATACTGCATGACTAGTAATTACTTTTATGTAGTAGTTAATTTCCTGATGACAGCCACAACATTTGTCTGAGTTAATAGATTTAAAGACACTGTGGAACTACCTTTGATTTTTTAAATAGGAGGGTTTTTGTTGTGTGAGATGTTTATAAAACTGTTTTTGGTGTGCAGCAGTGRTAAATCAAATTTAAGAATTGATCCAATGTCTGCAAGTAACTTGTAGCTCCAGCATTCACTTGCCTGCTTATAAAAATGTCCTTTAAGTGATTATATTAAGAACTAAATAGGTTCACGACTGACTTGATTTGTTTGGGGACAGAACAAACTTCTGTTATAAATACTTTAAAATGGAATTTGATTAAATGTGTTTAAAGTTGGTACAGAAGTTCTGAGCAGCACAGTTCTTAAATTATATGAGCATAAACTGTAAAAGGACTTATTCTTGTTTGGGAACATAAAGAGGATTTTGTCTGGCCTGTGTCTTTGACAGAGAGAGTATGAAAAAGTCTCTTTTCTGCCATCACTCAGTTTTGAAATAGGCAGCTTAGTTTGTCCTGTCAAACTGTAGTTGTGGTTGCAGCTTGGACAGCTGGATGTCGTAACTCTGGCCCCTCACCTGAACAATATTAACCTCCTGTCTATTGATCAGCAAAGACATGAGAGCACAAGCATTTCAAATTACAGTTTTGTAAACCTAGATTAGGCGAACAGATTGAAAGRGAAGTGGATGAGGCTTTAGAGATTTTTATTCTCCACTTAACCATTTTTCTTATAGCTCTTAGTATCAGAGGAGCCTTTCTGAACCTTGTGATAAGCTGCGCGTGCAGCCGTGAAATACCAGTTTAGATGTGGTGTCATTCGACACAGAACATATACTAGCAAAGACTAGTGACCACACCTAACTCATGGCCCACAATGCGTTTTTGTGAAGTAAGCTAAGATGCTGGAACAACCTGGTCCCTCTAAGCTTTCTTGAAAGCTGTCTGCCCAGATTGGTAACTGGGTCATGGTGTGAAGCTACTACTGTGTGCTTAGAGGGCCTTGAGCACGTTGGAACCGCTGCCGCTCCCGCGAAACACCCAAGGCAGGATTTGCATAATGCAGGAGAGGTACTTCACTGGTCAAAGCCTGGTGTGGACACCTATCTCTATGCTCCACTTGAAATGCTGGCTGGAGCCCAACTTTGTTGTATCTGTGCTGTTCAGGTGCAATTGGCTGTCAGCTGTGAGCTTACACTGGGATCTACTGTGGGAAGAGAGTTTGGGTTGCTCATGATATCCCACGTAATGGGCCCAAACACACACCCCTCTGCCCCCCTCCAGTTCCTGTGTGTCTTGTCTACTCTGGTGATAGTGTCATGTGGCCAAGGTAGGCAAACAGGGGCAGCTGGATCCTTTTTTGCCTGGTCCTGCTGTTGTGCGTTATAAGAACATGTAAGGATGTCTAGCACATTAGGGCTCAGGGTGTCCTGGGAGCATCAGGACTGTGCCACACCAGGGCAGTGGGCATTGGTAACTGGTGGTGTGATGGGCAGAGTGTTAGTCCAGGAGTATGCTTTGCTGYGACCTGCTTTCTGATCTGGGCTAACTAGTACAGCCTAGACACAGCCTAACATGCCAGGTGAGGCAGCAGCAGGACTGAGGTTGGTGGGTCTGATCCTCCTTCAGTCTCTTGCTTACTCTCCCTCATAGACGAGGTAATTACCATAGATGCTCCTGCATTCCGTAAGCTTAGGTTTCAGCTTCAGCGTTATGGAAGAATTCCTTTTCTTCCTGCTCTGCTTTAGGGTGTGAGTAGAAACAAATATAAAATTTCATCTTGGAAAGAGGGCAAGGAGGACAGATTCATCTCTTGATCTTGTAGAGACAAAAGAAAGTGAGTATAATAAGTGGAACAGAATGAGAGAAGGAGCTCTAACACGACTCTCCCAAATACGGAAAAAATGGTTCTGCTCCACCTTCTGTTGGATGGTTGGTTTGACTGACTCCTTAAAGCAGGTTTTGTTGCTGCAGTGCCTAGGGAAGTGAGTTATCTCATTATTTATGAAGAAGTTAATAACCTTTAAGGAATTAATACATGCGTAAAACCAGCGTCACCATGATACAATGCTGATGTCATGCCGCTCATGATTTACTGCACTTCAGCCTCGTGAGGAATACTTTGGTATTGAAAAAGGTATTACAGAAATGCATATTGAAAAACAAGCAAACAGAAGGCTAAGAGAAAGGCGGAGTTGTTTAGTTTTTGACAGTATTCAGTCATGTGCAGATGCAGGCTGGAGCAGCCAGGTCATACTTACCTCAGATGCCTTCTGTTCACTGGGAACCATTCCTAGATGGCTGTAAATGAGGACTGTAATAATTCCTTTTTTTTTTCTTTCCCCCCTTCTAAGGATTTTATGGAAAAGGAACTTTCTCTGGTTTACGCATCTTCAGTAGTATGTTGACCTGTAGTTAACTGGCTCTTCTATTCCGAGAAATTACTCTTACTTGCTGCCACTGTCTTCAATAGCGTCTTTTACTAAAATAGATATATTAGGCACAGCTTGAATGTGTGTTTTAAAATATACCAGATAGAGTGGGTTTGCTTCTGTTGGAGCTGTGTCTATGGGCATCTTGTTGGACAGTGAGGAGGGATTCCCAGCTCTTCACACCGTGAAGAAAAATTAACTTAAGTTCCCCCTTATAAAATAAGTGCTCTGGCATAGCTGATTGAAGGACTGAGGTGGAGCCCATGCTGCAGGTTGGTGTCAGGGAATGTTTAGTGTTCTCCCAGTTCATTGTGCCATGCTACCCAATCTTCTGTGCGTGGCTCCTTTACAATACCCCCTACCCACTTCACCACTCCTCTCCCCTTGAAGGAGACTGACAGGTAAAGACACATCCCTGATAGCAGGGCTGCAGTAGCAGGTGAATGTTGCTTGGGTAGAAATTGTRGCGAAAAGGCAGTCCAAACTTTTTGGACACCACAGAGAGTAGAAAAAGTATTTCCTCTGGACTTCGGATTTCTTTGTTGATCTGCTTTTTTGGGCTGTATTGTCATTCAAATTCAGATTATGAGATGACAGTTTAGCTGATGACAAGCAGGAGGCTGCCAAGTGGTAATCTTGGCAAGTGTTAACCCAGAAAAACCTGGAGTAAGTTAGCTGCAGATTGCAGAATTTTGGACCTTTGCACTTTTTTCTGTTTTTAATAATAGGATTGTCCTTTCTACAGACTAGTTTGGCGTGTAGCTTCCTTTTTTACATATGGTTATTGAAAAAGATATTGATCGTTCAATGCAGCTAAATTGTTGAATTCAAGATGCAGAGGTAGGTTGCACAGTCCCTGTGTTCTGTTATGGCACAACTTTAGAGGCGTTAACTTTCACACCTGGGTGTTGCATTTCCAGACGTAAGCTGTGATAATCTTAGGGGTTTTGTTCAACACTTTGCGAATTGCGTGATGCTTAGACAAAGCCTCTAAATGAGCTCTAGTCTCCTCTTGACATCAACAAGTAAGTCTAGCTCGCATGGCTGTTGTGCATGCATTTTTGAAAGGAGAACAAAAGCCTGCCGTGTTCGTCAGGTTCTATCCTAATTGTTCTGGAGCTAAAGGAGTTTGTTTCAAGGTAACTCTGGCAGCTGTGGGTTACTGGTCTCTATTCTGCAGCATATGGTGTTCTCATATTTATTTATGAAATTAAGGAATTCTTACATGTCTCTTGTTCCGATGTAATTTTTCGTGTGTTTTCCCTCCCTCAGGCAAATGACTTATCTGTTTCTTGGAGCTGACAATTATAACCAGTGAGATATGGCAGATTTGTCATTTGGTAAAAAAAAACCCAGCTTGTTTCTGAGGAAAAACTAGAAAATAAAGTGTTACTGGAAAAGCTGAGGAATAGTGATAAACAGTGAAAGTTCATAGGCAAAGTATCAGGGGAGTGACCTCCTTTCTCCCAGTCCATTTCTGCTTGCAGTGATGGAACATGTTCAAATTTGACCTCCGTGCTTTGAAGGCTGCCCATTTCAGAGCAATGGTGATGTATGGTACAGAGCCGTCTGTTCCTGCTGGGGTTTCGGTTCTAGGTTGGATTCATTTTGACCACCTGTTTCTTCCATCCAGGGTTGTGTCTTAGTGAGTTATGGGGAATTAGTTGCTTTTTAATCTAGTTTCTGATAGATGGCTATCACCTGCATGCTCAGAGATAATTGATGCACACGTGCCAAATGCATGCAGAGACGGTGTATATTTGTTAGGTGGGAATGTGATGTCTCCGTGGTTGGAGAGAGACTCCAGTAAAAGTCAGGTCTTTGGTGGTGAGTTACAAATGCTGCTGGGTTCTGTTTTATTAAACTTCTTGGTTATTGCTGGGAATTTGTCACCAATTACATTTTTTGATCACCCAAGTAATACCAAATTGAATGGCGGTATGGACACTTCGGAGAGCACAGAAGTCATTAAAGAAAAACAAACAGAACATTTGTACCACAAGCAGAAAAATAATCAGATTCAATTTAGAAAAATAATAAAAGCTAATGCATTTGGGAAGAGATTACTTTCATTGAGGGAGAGAAACGCGAAGAACATTTCTGTGGTAGTCAGCCATGAGCTAGACACGTTTTCAATAAGATATGGCAATTTTGAGCTATTTAGATAGGGACTTCATCTCATAAAGCAGAGGGGTAAAAATCCTAAGTTGTGCTTAGGTGTAATTCATTGTGAGAAAGACAGCAGCAAACTGCAGTGCGTTCAGGGAAGAGCAATAAAATTGATCAGGGTGCTATAAGGGCTGATTTAGGATAACAGAAAGGTATGTGAGCTTATCTGAGATTCTTTGTATACCTCTAGGAGAGGTAGGAGTTATAAATATCAAAGATAGAGAAGACACTTTTTGGGAGAGTTGAGGAAATCTGAGTGGGATCAACAGGATGACACTGAAGCTATGAAAATTTGAAGGAGAGTATTAGGAATTTTTACTGTTAGGGGTATATCTCTAAGATGCACTCTGTGTTATTTGATAGACTGCTGTACATCAGGCTGTAAAGAAACCTTCCAGAAGACATTCTGGAAGTCTTCATACCAGGAAATATTTAAACCTAGACTTTGTGAAATCTCAGAATTTTTATTGTGGTGGAGAGTGAGGTTGGAGATACAGAGGTCTACTGGGCAATGTCTTGCATCCACCTCTAATCCAGACAGTGTCTGGTGATGTTGTGAGTCTGCCCACGATCAATCTGCTCAGTGAAGAAGCAGGACTTTAGCAAGCACGTATTTTGGCACCTCCACCCGCCAAGATATAAAAATCCTTGTGAAGAGCAAAGCCCTCAATTAGGATTTGTAATAATAATAAAAAAACCCCCAAACCAACAACCCAGCAATGAAAGCTAGTCCCTGTTGTATCCCTTACTGTACATATGTGACATGCTTCAAAATGATGGTGCACTCTTCTTTTGATCCTTTTAGAAATAGCTGAGAAGGAGAAAAACGGAAAAAAAAACCCATCCCTTTTGTGGAGCCTTCTGCGGGAGTTCAGGAATTTCACCAGAGTGATCTTTTGGCATAAACTGGTTTTTCAAGAGACATTCCTGCCATTATGAATGAAGTAGCAATAGTGAAGGAAGGGTGGCTTCACAAACGAGGTAAGTGTCTCTTCCCTCCAGGACAGTAGATTGGCTTTCTCTCACGCGGTGATCTGTCCTTTAGCAGCATATCTTCAAATAGTCTCTTATTTCCCGTTCACCCTAATGGGAAACAGCATATAAGGAGTGTGCGTGACTTTCTCTCAAATTTGAGAAAACGCACGCATATGGGGTTTTCTTTGGGTGTGTGTGTTCACCGAAAACTGCATCAACTGCTTTGAAAATGATGATAAAGATAGCAACTGAAGGAGATGCTACTTAGAGTGTTAAAGGTTAAACTGCAGCAAATTATTTTGTTTTATGTATAGGTCTGTAGCTTTTCTTTTTGTGTTAGAAGGTAGAATTGTCTCGAGGTGAATCTTCATTTGAACGGTGAAAAATCTGCCTGTATTTTGCGAGCAATGCTGTGCTCTTGCAGAGACTTGCTAGAGAATGTGCTGTTTTGTTTGTGTCTGAGCTGCTCTTGGTACCAGGGTCCTAGACGGGAAGAATAGCCTTGAGTTTGTGCACTCTATGCATTTCTGTTGTACCACTAATGGCATTTGATTTTTATAAAAAGTCTTTATTCTCGACTGGGTGGCAAAACGGAAATAACATAGCCATGTGTACTGTTATGGTTTTTGCATTCTTAAATGTTTCATTCCCAAAACAGTGGGTTTGTTCTTTTTTAGGGGGCATAGGGGGGTGTTTGTTTTCAAGTACTACAGCATTGCTCCTATAAGGTACTTGACTTACCTGTTTCTTTGTATTGTACTATCGTTTCTTGGAAAGGAGAGAGCAGTGTTAGGTACTTTCCATAATATCGTCATTTTTTTGGACCAAAAACAGAATCTGTGTGCTCCAGCAGTAGGGAAGCTCACATGGTTCTGCAGACTCAGGATTTTTCTAGAGGGTTTGCAACAACTTGCCCAAAGGTGCAAAGGTGTAGCATAATTATTTCTGGAAGAAAATGGAAATATGTTATCATAACCTTGATAAAGGCTGATGATTCTTCTGCAACAATAAGAAATTTCTAAGAATTTAGAAAACGTGTTGATAATCTGTGTTTTAAAAGGGTGGAAACATGTATTTCTAACAGCTAGATATGCAGCTTAGTTTAGCAAATTGTCTGATGCTTGATGTAAAAATGTTTTGATAAAGTTTTTTCTGTTTTTTTTTTTGTTCTGGTTTATTTCAGTTAGAAATGCCTTTCCACTCATTATCTTAAATAACTCATGCAATAATTCTGGTGTACCCAGACTACCTTGTTCTGATAAAGTATTTGAAAATTATGCTGTGTTTGGATAAAACAGGAGAAAGAAACACAGAATTATGCTTCCCATTCCCATTTATGAATCTAGAAACTCTTCAAATCAGATAGGTTTTTAGTTTTAAATGATGTTTTTAGGCTGAGTTTTTTTTAACCGTCTATTGTTACAATTCTTCGTGCACTTACCTGTAACTTTAAAAAAAAAAAAAAAGAATATTTTGTTATTTTGAAGAGCATTGTACAAAAATCTGGGGGAGAAACATTTATTTAAAAAGTTTGAAAATGGAATTGTATTGTCAGGGTGATTCAGAGGCAGATGTGTCTGAAACTTTAGAACAGTCCTGTTGTATTTCAAGCTTGTCTGTATTTACTCTTGAGAATTGAATTTTCGTTGTTTCTAGGATTACGATAAAGCTACTTTCAAGTAAGGAGACCTCTGGAGGAGGTTTTAGTAAAAGATGCCCTTACCTCCTGATCTCTTTTTTTTTTAAATTACCTTAGAGAAACAGATTATTATCTCTGATGGTTTGCTGATAATATTATGATGAGATTATCTGCTGAACACATTTCCATTTCCAAAATGTTACTCTGCATGTTCTGCATATTTGAGACTGCAAATTTGTGCCCAAACGCCCGAACTGTTAAACGTATCTTGGCGTTTTCTGGATGTCAGGTTTCCTAATCTTTTTAACTTGTTCCCCAGTGCCTTTTTGCCTTCTCGGTATGTGCGGTGACACCTATTTCATTCCACTTAATTGACTTTGCAACTGTTAATTTGGCATTGTCCATGCGAGGAGGGCTTTAGAAAGCAGTGCTATCTCTCCTCCTCAGCTTGCCAGTGTGTCGGCTCCGTTACTCTCTTGGTTTTTGTAGCTGTTTCGGGATCAGTTGACAAATTCAGTTCTTTTGGCTGGGGGTGTGTGTGGGGGGAACTGGTCCACTTGTGTGTGTGTTTTGTAAAGGATTTGATTTTTTTTTTTTTTTTTTTTTTTTTTTTAAAAAAAAAATCATCTACATTTATTGCCAGACCCTATTAGTTTGCTGGCTCTGCAAGATCAAGTGCTGGAACCACAGGATGTTTCCAAAACTGATGTCTGATACTGTGAGCTTCTGAAGTTAGGGCATAAACAGTAATTACTGCAGGGAGGGACTGCTAAAGGAGGATTTTAGATACAGGAAATGTATATTGTTTGTCTTTTGGATCATTTATAAAACCGAAGGTTGCGCTGCATGTGTTCTTTAAAGATCCTAGGGCTTTCCACATGCAAATATTTTAAGTAGTGACTGGCCGAAATCCAGACTGGGCAATGATGTTCTCTCTACCTAACATTCCCCCATAGCTTTGGTTGGGTATGGTGTCTCTTAGTTCACGTCCTGAGCAGTTGAACAGCATGGCTGTGTGCAGTTGAACAGTTGCTACATCTCACCCCAGCAGTGGCTTAATTTTGGTGGTTTTAATGATTTGTGTATGTATAAATCAGGCTGCAAAGTGCTCTGGAGCCCTTCTGGATGGCAGGTGTATGTAAGCATAAAGCTGTCATTAGCAGGAGCAGGTGTTTTGGCCTGGCAGGGAAATAGCAGGGCTTTCTAGAATTGTGGGGTTGTTTTCTTCTGTCAGCATGCTTTACATTTCTGTTTTTGTTTCCAAGATTAAAAATACAAATGGAGAAATGAAATTAAACATCACTGCCTGGCCGAGAGCTCTTGGCAGTTCTGTGAGTCAGTGGCTTAAAGGAAGCTCTACTTCCAGTAGCGCAGATGTTTGTTTGTGCAGGGGCCAGAGTCATCTCCATGACATGTCTAACCTCAACCAGGCAGAAATAGAAGAATTCATGAATGAACTGKTTTTTTTTCCCTTTTCCCCATTGGCAGCGCTTGGTGCTGTTATTCTAATCACAGTGAGGCGATAGACTCTTGCGTGAAGACAGAAACAGTAGCTAAAATACTAACCAACCACTCTTTGCATAACTGCATGGCTGAAGTGTTCCAGCACAATCATAGAAAATGTGAAGAAACTCAGACTTGGGGTTGGTGTATTGTATGTGTACATCCAGAATATGTAGTCCCTGGTTGTGTTACGTTGAAGGTTTGTTTAGTGGGAAAGGATGGGGGAAATGGGTAGATGTAGAGGTGCTATAATTGTGATTGAGTATAAGGGGGGAAGGAGAAAATTATCTGCCCAAATTGCTGCTTGTTGAGCTCTGAGATTACAGGTTTTCTGGATGTATGTAATGAGTATCCTTAATTTTGGTTGTGTTGTGGAACTTTTTGGATAAAATACACTCGGGCATACCTCTTTTATTTATCTTACTGATACATTTTAAAGATCTCATTGGATTTCTTACATCTTTCTGCTCTGGTCCCTGTTTATAAAGGTCCTTCTATTGTCTTCAGTCTTCATCCTGTTTGTTGTTTTTTTTTTTTAAAGTCTTTCTGCAAGGCTAACAAAGAGGGGGATTGTGCGTTTTGATACGCTGTCATCTCTGTCTTCCCTAGCATGTCCGGTTTTCTTATTAGGGCATAAACTCATATGGAAAAAGGAGCCTTTTGGAGGCAGGGAAAGAGGGGGAGGGAAAAATGTACACTGACATTTAAGAAAGGAAGTAGAAATCTCGATTTCTCACTCTGAGAACTCTGAAGCAATTATAAGCAGCAGGAGAAACCTGTGTATTCATTCATTAATATTTAGCAGCAAATGCGGAGCTACTTTTTGCTTTTGTTTTTAAATAGTATATAAACACTGCACAGTAATTTCAACCGTGAAAACCAGAACGTGTCCTCCAAATGTCAATTTGTGTGGACTTTAGGCAGGTAAAACTATTTGACTGGTTGGGAGTTTGGCTTCCAAGCTGATCAAAATTACTAGAGGTCCTTAAATGAGAAATTATACAAAAGATACTTATTCCACTTATGGAAATACTACTGATTTTTTTGTTAAAGAATAATTATTTCTGTAATGAAACGGAGTGATACAGACGTCCTAATAAATAACCAGTAGTCCGTTGTGATTTGTCTTCCTATAGCTTCATTGCATAAAATGAATGCATGGTCCATATGTAAAATACAAGCCAGGAAGTAAATGCTGATTGTTGCTCTTTTAACTTTCTCTAGCAAAATAGCACAGACTGTGAACTTTAGCTTTGTTATTTTGAGCACAGGTTCATACTGTCAGTATTCTGTTAGTATGAATCAAAACAGGATCTTACTAGGTATTGACCAGAAGTTAACTTTTTTTTTTTTTAAGCCAGTGGGTCTCTTGTGTTGCTGTTTTTCTTCACCTCTTCTTTCTTCTCTCTTTTCTGTTCTCACCATGTTCCCTACCTCTTTTTGTATATGTGTGTGTGTTTTATTTTGGGGTGTTTYTTATTTTTTACTTTGGCTTCTGTCTGTCCCTGGGATGTAGGGGTGCACTTTCGTGATGACCCATATAGCCAGAACCTTCGAGGTTCAGATTAGTTCAAGGATCGTCTGACTTTCATGGTAATTCAAAGGAGTGGCTGTGGCACTTGATACAAAGGATCCTAAGACACATCTGAACTCTGAAGATGCCAGCTATAGAGGGCACAGCTGCTTCAGAGGTAAAACTGGGGGGAAGAGGAAAGGTAAGAAACAAGACAGGGGCTGAACAAAGAATGGAGGGGGGAAGTTTGTAACAGAGGGAAAGAAGCTGATGCTACTTTCAGAGCTGAAGGGTTCGGTTTATAGGGAAATCTGTTGCTCTTCTTATTGGAAACAAAAGGTAAGCTGTGTCAGTTTGTGGTTTTTCTTGTGTGTCTCTTTTTCAACACAAGGGGCAATAGTTTTGCAATGCTAGCTCTCGGTTGCTTTCATTTTGCTTGTCCTGTTCTGGGAAAAGGGGACTGGGGAGGAACCAGGAAATCGTCGACCAATAAATCTGACCTTGGTGGTAGGCAAGATGCTAGAGACATTAAGAAAGGATGAGATCACAAAACATCTGGAGAAATATGAGCTGATAATGGCTAGTCAGCTAGACTTTTGGAGGGTAAATCTCATCTGATGGAATTATTTGTGGAGAGATCATAGGAAACAGGCTGGATCCAGTGTACTGTAAAAAGTCTGCTTTGGATGACAGGGAAGTCAGATGCTGAGAATTACCTAGTACAGTGTAACTATACTGTACTACATCTTTGAACGAGCTAGCGTAGCCTAGAGATTGCTCATCTTCCTTCTGCTGAGCAGACTACTTAAGTCTTTCACAATCTTTGTTGCTTTCTAGTGTCCTTTTAGAAAAGTCTTTCTTCCAGAAAATTTTTTCATGTAGGAAAACCTGTTCTTTAAGCCACAGCTTCACATTTTTGAAGGGTGAAGTCCAAATGTTTCTTTTTTCAGTAAAAATTACTTCAAAAAAATCTTTATTCCAACATTTTCCCCCACCTTTTTTGCAAAATACTTTCAGTTCTTTAGACAAGTCATGCTAGGTTAGATGTTTTTCTCTGTGTTTGTAAACTGACTGTCTGGAACTTACATGCAAGCGACACCAAACACACTCTCGCTTTGAATGGCAAAGAGGAAGAGCTCAGATGTTGATGCCCACATTATTTATGTCAGTCCTGGAAGTTTACTTTCATATTCTGTTTTATTGTACATCAGAAGCGAAACAAACTAGGTCTCAATTTTATCTCTAAAAGTGGGGTAGCATCATAAATTACTGTTACTTGTCGTTAAAAGAGATTTGAGAATGAGGGATCTAGGACGTTGCAAGCCCTGTTAAAGAGAGCCTGGGAATGCTTGATACAGTGGATCACGCAGAAACTGCCTGCATTGGCTTTGATCCTCTCTTTCATGGTTCCTTCATTTTTGAGAAGGAAAAGGTAGGCCTGCGCAAAAAAAAAAAAAAAAGTTGTCCATGTGTGGTTTTCTGTTCTTTTTTTCTCTCAGTAGGCATATTGAGAAGTCATCAGGTTTGGATTTAGGAAAAAAGAAGTACTAAGTGCGTATGCTATTTTGAGGTAAAGAGAGAGCAAGAGAGTAAAGCTTGCTCCTTGTTCTTGCAGGAGTGGTTTTAGACAAGGTGCTGTGCCATGCATTTTAAATTTGGCGCCTTGTCCTCACTTGAAAATGTCTTCCCCTGCAGCCCCTGTGTGGATGCCAGAAGGTTCCTTCCCTTCCAACATTCCCTGCTGGCGTTCCCCCTGCTAAGCACCATCAGTTGCACTCCTTGCCTGTGCCCGCGGCTTCCCCTGCCTAAACTTGCTCTCTGTTAGCACTCTTAGCCCTAGACTTTACCATCTGAAAAAGCTGGTGAGGACTTTGATGCTCTCAGAGCAGTACATGGTGACAGGTAGTGTATCTCCTTTTATCCACAGTTTATGTTGCTGGCAAATTCTCTTAAAAAGTGGGGTAGTTGTTGGTCTCAGACTCATTCAGGAAACAAACCTTAGTATGTGTTGGAAAGAGGAGTTTTACTTAACATTTGAACATTTAATTTGAAGGCATTTTAAAAGACAGAGCATTGTAAAAAAAAAACCCAAAAAACCCCAAAAAAAAACAAACCAAAAAACTGTCAGCCTTGTGGTTTTTTTCCCTTCTAAGAAAAAAAATGAGTTAAATCTTATTTAAAAAGTCATCTCTCATGGGGGGGGAAGACAGAGGCAGGATTATTATTTTCAGATGTATTATGTTGCAGGTACAATGTACCTCTTAAAGGGGGAACAAAAACCAGGAAACTATGTGAGGAAAGAGGAAGAAAAAGAATGAAGAAAGAATAGCACCATATTAGGTGCGAAGTAGTGTGCTTCTGTGAGAAATATTTACTGCAACTGAAAGGGGGAAATAATGAAGACCGACTTTGAGTGCAGTTGGAAAACATGTTATGGAACTCTGGGATTATTCTCCCACCTCTTCAAGTTGAGCCAAAAATGTGAAAAAGATAGCTGGTCAAACAATATTGTGAAATTTGTCAATTTATGCAAAAGTGCATGGTCATATTTGAGGACAGCAGAGGTAAACAATCATCAGACTGCGGGCAAGTCAGTTACTGTTTTCCTGAGTCTCTTGGGTAGGTTGGGAGAGCGTGTTTTGAAGTGCTGTCCAAAGCCCAGGCCTTTGGTGAACTGCATGTAGAAATACGCCTTGGAGTCAGTGGTTCTGTGCATGACTGCAGTGGTATTTCATGTTAATATTGAGACTGAGTGCAGCATCTGAATCATTTACAGATCTATAAAATCAGTCTTTTCTGCTTGCGCTTTACTAATGTACTCTTAGGGAGGAGCACAGAACGTGCATGCTAGGGAACCGAGTTTTGTGTTGGTTGTGAACCATCGCCTTCATAGGAGATACCTGTTTTGGCAGGGAACTCCAGCCTTAGAAGGATAGAATGGTTTGGCTTGGAGGGGACCTTTAAAGATCGTCTAGTCCACCCCCCTTGCAGTGGGCAGGGACATCCTCCACAAGATCAGGTTGCCCAAAGCCCCATCCAACCTGACCTCGAACACTTCCAATGATGGGGCATCCACAACTTCACTGGGCAACTTCTTCCAGTGTTTCACCACCCTCACAGTAAAGAATTTCTTCCTTACATGTAAACAAAATCTACCCTCTTCTGGTTTAAAACCGTTACGCCTTGTCCTATCACTACAGGCCCTGGTAAAAAGCCTCTCTGAGTCTTTTTTATAAGCCCCCTTTATACGTTGAAAGGCCGCAACAAGGCCTCCCTGGAGCCTYCTCTTCTCCAGGCTGAACAACCTCAGATCTCTCAGCCTTTCTTCATAGGAGACTTCTTTTAAGACAAGCATTATTTTGCTGATAGGAAAGTCTAACTCGTGAAGTTGACAATGGTGTTATTTTAGTGGACTTCAGGTGCCAATGGGGGTCAGGGCTGCTTACAGCAATTGATGCTAATTCTCAAATTTTAAGTGCAGCCCTTATGTTTGTTGTGGCTTTATAAATTGGTTCCCACCTGTAGAAGTTGCAAGATTTTGAAGGTTTTGCCCCTTTTTCTTTCTGAAGCAGAGGAGCTTGCTAATCCTCATGATGTAGAGGAAAAACTGGAAAACATAACCTGAGTGCCTTCTTCACAGTTTAGACTAAGGAGAAGAAAAAGGGCTGTTTAATAACTTTTAGTAAAAAGTCTCAAAAAGTATATGATTTAAAATAATTTGTAATGTGTGATTTTATTTTTCTGAACACTCAGCCTTAGCAGTATACCCTATTATTTCTGCAATTTTGTCAAAGGATCTGGGGATCAAGAAATGTACCCGGATTACACTTCAGAAAGCAAGTGATGTGAAAGAATAAATTTTGCATTTGCTGCAAGAGGCTTGACTGGTCTAATAGCTAATAGAAACACACAAATTAAACTATATTTGAACTGCTTTTTTATCCATCAAACTCCAGTTAAACTAAATCTCAAGATTTAAGAGAAAAAATACTTATTTAAAATTTTTGCTATGCGTTTCCATGCGAGCCTTTGTACATGCCATATTACATCTGCCAAATTAATGCTGCCTTGTTTGGAATGATGTAGTTATACCAGTGTGGAAAATACACAAAGTAGGGTTTATGCCCTGAAATGCAAGGTTGCACACTGTTTTATATATTCTTGCCATTATGCCTAGGTTGGAGCTTCACAGTTGAAGTGTCAGTAAGAAGTTACACCCTTGAAGAAGACTGTTAAGCAGTTCAAAATCCATTGTCAGGCCTCTTCATCCCTGCAAAGTGGGAATACTACCTTATATTTGCTGCTTGCTTTTCAAGGACTTCCAGGCATGGATTGTCTGGATTGGTTTTTTTTTTGTGGGTCATATATATCCCTGCGCCTGCCTGTGGTCTGTAAGCCTTCTATAAATAGCAGTCAGTTAACTAAATGAAAGTGTTTTCTCTGTAATGCAGATTTTTGGGCGTTTTGTTTTGTTTCTTTAATTTTTAACTTTTGATCATGCGATCTCCTTTCACTCATGTCCTTATTAAGGAGAAATGAAACTTTGAGAACACCAAGAGAAGCGAAGGCATTTATTTCTTAATTTAAGACTTGACTTAAATGTGTAGTTGTATAGTTTTAGCTATATTCCACTGCAAGTTTATGCATGGAGCAGGCTAGAATCCAGTTGTGATAATCTGTGGGGACAGTGCTGGTTGTGGGGCTTGGAAGTAGTTTTATAGGTGGAAATTGATTTCTGGACATAGGATATGAATCCTTTGCCACTATAAATTAAGTAATCAAGTCACTCTGTGGTAAGTGTTCTTTGTGTTGCTCTGGTAGTGTCTTGAGAAGACCGTGCTTTAGACTGGGAGGTTAAACGCCACTAATCATCATGGCTTTTTCTTCAATAATTTTTTAAAAAAAGAAATCTTGCCTTTTTACATGGTTGTTAATAGAAAAATGGTTTCGCTGCTTTAATACTGCCTTTGGTGGTATGTTTCAGACAGCGAAGGAGTAGGATAGTAGCTGACTTTTGCAACTTGAAATTTTCTTTGCATCAGAGATCATTGTAGTTCTAGGTCTTCTTTCCTGGTACAGATACATTTTTACTATAGCACGAACATTTGAATATATATTACTGATGTGTCTCCTGGTGTGGAAGTCGAAGTTGCCTTGTTACTTGCATGATAGGAAAAGTATTTATTCTAAATAAGAATTAGGGAAAAATTGCTTTTTCATACATGGAAAATCACTGCAAACTTGCCAGCAACAGTCTTCAGCTGACTTGCAGAGATACTGCCTATTGAACACTATTGTGACAGCTTGTTTCTGTCGTTTTCACTGAAGTTTAGCCTGTAAAGTCAAGATATCTTGATCCAAGAGATGGGGAGATAGTTAAATTACATCATCATGGAAGAATACCAGCATACTTAGCTTTAAAGCCATTCAAGACTACATTGGCACCCCTTTGTTATACAGTGTAGCTGAAAACGAACTGCAGCAATAATGAACCAATCCATCTAAATCACAGCAGCTGAACGACTGACTGTTCTATCTCAAAATGCAAATGCCTTGTGCAGAATGGATTTAATTGTAAATGTTTGCTTAGTAGGGAATATGAGCCTTTTAGTTTGCGACAATAATCGTGAATACAAAGACCCACAGAATTTTAGGGTTTACATAGCTTGTCCCTGTTCTCATAACAATGTTTCGAAGTCAGTTTTTTAAAATGTACCATTTGGCTTTTTTCTAACCAGTGAATAGAACTCTAAATGCCCAATCTCTAAGCAGTGTTTCGAAAACTGAAAGATAAATTTAGCTCTATGTATTTAGATCAGGCAGGATTTTCTGTTGTATTTCTTTCAAATCTATGTTAGGGCTTTTATATAGCATCAGATAATAAGAGGAAAAAGTGCTGACTTTCAGAGCTTGAGTGTAACTTACAGTATTAGCATTTTCTTTGAGGTAGTAAGGTGCCTCTCAAACAATTAAAAGGTTACTGTTAGGAATTTCTACTCTAGCAAAAAACCCAACCAAACAAACAACCCCCACCCCTCCTCAATATAAAAAACTTCATTTTTTTGTTAAATTCTTGAAACCTGGCTGCTGAATGCAACTAATGAGTATGAATCTCCGTCACTGATTTGAATGAATTAAAATAAAATAGCATTGCCATTTTATGGCAAGGCAAGGAAAAAGCTCTCAGAGCTTCACTAGTAATAAGAGAGAAAGCAGAAATACCTGCCTCCAGGCTGTTCCAAGGTATCTTTCTGTGTAAGGAAAGACAGATAAAACTTTGAAAAAAAACACACACACACACACACACACACACACACACACAAAAGTGTGCATGTTTATGCTTCTGTTGGCATTTTGTATGTGTGTTCTTTAATAGCCTTCACATGTGGATTAGTCCTTCTGAAAAAAAAGGCAACCAAGCCCCCTGAAGAATAGGCCTTTGTGACACTGGAGAAGTTTACTGCGCCAAAGTTATGGTAAGAATTTGTAAATTTTGGCTGCTGGAGTACTTCCTTCCCCTGCTATGTTTTTAATGTTGGAAACTTGTAAGTGTGGAATAGAGGGTGTTTTTTGGTTGGTGGTTTTTTTTTTTTTTAAATGACAATGCAAACATTCATTTCACAAACTAAACCGCCTGTTCACATGATGCTGCTGGCTGTATATAAACACCCTGTTGATCTTGTTCTGCAGAAGTCTTCGTTGGGCTTCCCGAGTCATACAGAAATGCTCCACTGCTCTTGTTGGGGCTGTGCTGTGGACTTAGGCTGTATCTGCTCGGATTTAGTTTGCCAAATTAATGTCCCTGAAAGAAATGTTTTTACTTGGAACAGGGCCCTCAAAGCCGGGATGTTTTTCTATGTGTCTTTTTCTCTGTGTGTTTAAAATATTTCATTCTGCTATCTTGGGAATGGTTTTTGTTTTGCCTGTATTCCTCGGATAAAGCTGAACCTGTCGGGGAGACGTTTAGTATTTCTTAGTTGCAAAACCATCTTCCTCTTACATACGATGTTGTTTCTTCATGTGGATCGTAYGTTGAATGTTTTAGTTTGTGGGTAGGTAAAATAGCTTGGGATGAGAGAGCCCTGCAGAGCACAGAGGGCCAAGAGGACGCCGGTAGCTGCACTGCCAGGTGAGCCTTCCCGGTGGCCTGGAACGCGGCAATGAGCTGTGCAATACAGTTGAGTTCACAGGGGTTTTCTGGAGTAACCAAGGGCAGAATTCGAGTCCAAGGCTAGACTGTCATGGTGACAAAATATTTAGAAAACATTTTCTTGCTTGAAACAAAAGCTTGGATTGTGCAACACGAAGTACCGTCCCAGTGTAATAAACAACGTTGTGTATTTTTAAAGGGTTCTGTGCTTTCCCTGACCATCAGCTCTTGCCAGATTCAGCATGTTCAGGTAAAATAGGGCATTTTTCCTCCGAACTGTTGACTTTACAGGCTGGTTTAATTCTCCTCCTTTACGCAATGGGGTTGCAAAGATGTAGCAGCCAATCTGGCCTCACGTTTTGAACATAATGGACAGCCCTGCTAAAGACAGATGCAATGGAGCAACAGCTTCTCTTCAGCCATGGTGGCTCAGCTGCATTAAGAGCAGTTGCTTAAAACTTACACCTTGTCGTTGACATAGACTGATCTGATTCCGAGTAAGCTCTAGGACTAGACTTGGTGATTGCTTTTATTGGGTTAGAAYGTGCTGTTCTTGCTGTAATAGGAACCTTTTGTACTGTAGGTGTTTCATCCTTCCATAATAACTGCTATAACTTTTTTTTTTTTTTAAATGCCCGAGGTTTTGAGATGTCCTAGCCTTACTGATATCTACCCTCTGACTTCAAAGGAAGCCAGAGGTCTAAAGTGGCTGTAGTAGATTGTTCATCAGGAATAATATAAAACGATTTTAAGATGAGCAAACCTGTGACAGCTGAGTGAAGACTACTAGCCAGCCGTATACAATTCAGTTCAACATAACTGCGCCACTTGGAGTTAATGCATTTTTTCCCAGTCTAGTCTGTCTTCCTGGGTAATATCAGTTGTAATTTCGGAGACAAGCATGATTTTACATGTAGACTGCCTTCTCTGCTTAGAGCAGCAGGTAGCCAAATTCCTTTCTGAAATAGGGACTTCTCTTGACTCTACAGCAACTATAACCAGATCGTCTGCAGAGACTGTATTTTTTTGATCTTCAAAGAAGTTGATATTTTCAAAGTTCTGTAGTAGTTGTTGGAGTATACTGTTATTCATGAAAATGGAAAACAAGAACAAAACATGGAGGGGGGGGGAATATACTTTTCAAAGGTTTGCATCATCTTGCATCTTTGTATGCTTGGCATGTAACCTTGTCCCATTCAGAGCGCTGCTCTGAACAAGGCAGAGCTCGTTCTTTGGGCTGCTGCTTTGTTGCTATCTACTAGTTCCTCTGTTGCATTGAGCTGCAAAACCAGCTGCTTTTTCTTTTCATACCTATTTTTACCATCTCTAATTTGCTATTAAGATGTTAACTTCTGCCTCCAGTTAGCCTAGCATGTCTCTATACTGAGACTACAACGTGRGGGCAAGCAACCAATTCTGTGCTTTCTCTTGTGCTACCCTTTCACACTTGGGAAATGGTCCCTGTAAACAGCTGCAGTACTGCTTTATTATCCTCTTTAAAAGCTTTCATTCCTTGTGTTGCTTATAAAAGGCCTTGACGAACTTGCAGTGCGTGTGTACTGAGACTGCCGTTCACTGCGATGCCCAGTATTCGTCCCCTTTTATTTGTGTGTCTGTCTGGCCTTCTGTTGTCCCTGTCCTATGACAGTAAACTCTGCAGAACAGGGTCTGTCTCATTGTTTTATTTGTACAGCAGGTGGCTCAGTTCCAGATGTGTATCTGAAGTTGCAGTGTACTGCAGTAATACAAATCATTATGGTGTAGAAAGCTGTATCTAAAATAGGAAGAAATAAGATCAGATTTACTGTTACTAGTTTTGTGCATTTTTAAGGTGGGGGTTTTTTGGTGGGTTTTTTTTGTTTGTTTTTTTTTGTGTTAGTCTTCTGACTAACAGGTTACTGGCAGGAATGTGCAAAACTCAGTATATATGAAGTTTTCTTCCCACTGTAGAGAATCCTCCTCCCTACAGCCAGAGGAAAGCTTTCATCTCAGCAGCAGCTCCAGTCTGCTAGGAACAGGCTACTTCACAACAGTTCTTGTTGGTGTCTTGGAGAGGTTTGTTTACTCCTGCGACTAGACTGGGTGTGCTTATGGCAAAACCTCATGTTTCTGGAGACTTTGCTCTTTTCAGGCACCATTTTAGAAGTGGAATGACACACAACAGGATGTGTGGTTGTAGATACATGTTCACGCTTCAGAGGCTGTGCATAGCTTTTTGACCATGTACAATCCTGTGCTATTTCTCTCATGATTCATGTGGTGAAATGAAACATGGAGGAACACAGAATTCATTTCTCCTTTTTATGCTCAGTACACACAGAGAATATTTATTGATATTCATCTTTCTGCTGACTCTTACAATCCTCAAACCAGTTATTGGAGGCATGGAGATTAAAATGAGGACACGTGGCCAAGCAGACTTGAGGTTTTGTTCCCTGAATTTGATTTGAAAGTTGCAGTTTGATAAAGTTGCATTCATTCTATTTTTTGCCTTTGTATTTTTATGATTCTCCTGAATTACCTACATATACTATTGGTGTTGGATTTCTTTTGTAGTGTTTTGAATGGCCCTGCTTTGAGTGGACAATTAGACCAGATCACCTCTAATGGCTCCTTTCAACATAAAGTATTCTGTGATTCTTGACAGGTTTGACATTGGGAATCTCATGCAAAGCCCAGCCTGATTCTGAAGGAGAATAACAACCCCATTTGTAGAGGTGTTTGGTTTTAGTTTTGATATTCCTTGCGATGGCCATCAAAGAGAAAATAAATAGCAGTTCCTCTGTTGTCAACAGGCCTTTTCATTTTTCAGTGTTGGCTGATCTGTTCAAATACAGAAGTTGGGATTTTTCAAGGAAAAGGTTCAAAACATGGAATAATAAACAAACCTCGCTAATTTACTACTTGTTATTAGTGTTCTGGGTCTGTGCTTTGGAACCAAAAGTTACTTTTTGCTTTAATCACTAGAATGTCTGGTTTACTAAGATTGCTACATAGCTGTGAAGCTGCTGGGAGTTTTGCTTTCTTTTGTTTGTTTGTTTGGCTGTTGTTACTGTGAGACTCTGTCAGAAAGTAGAAATGTTTCTAACCTCATCGCAGCCTTTCTCCTTCACCCCTTTGTAGTCCTGGTGTAAAAGAAGAGGGAGAGGCGTGTTCCCAGGGTGAAATAGGGGTAGCAGGATGTGTGGTGGGGCTAGCTCTGTTCCTTCTGGTCCTCTCCAAGCAAGGCTTTAGTTATTTTATGTCACTGATGGAAGTTAAATTAGGTGCCTTGGTGGTCACCTTCAGCAATAGCTGGTTGACTGCAGCTCCTTGAGACTCTGACCATGGCAGAAGAGGTGTGCTTTAGATTCACATTGTGTTGCTGGTTGTTGAAGTTTACGGCAACAGCCTGTTATAAAAGTAGAGGCCTGGGCCATAAGGTCCAGCTTATCAGAAGAGATTGACAGGATAGTCTACTGATGGCAGAGGCAACCTGGAAACTGAGCATGGCTGATCTGGTGTCCTCAGCTAGCACCAACCCCCAAATTTCTTCCTTTGTCCCAATCAGAATAGTGACCGTGCCCTTCATCAAGGCCTGTTCATGTTGGTGTAGTAGCAGTCCATCATCCTTTGGCCGTTATCATGAGCAGCCACCTTTTGGAGTCAGACTTGATAAACCAGGTGATCCATAGGGTGATGGATCTCTGGTGTTTGTTCCRGGGTAATAGTCATCTCAAACAGTCAACATTAAATGCTGCTTTATGAATGCCCTTAAGTTGTGGAAGCTTGTTTCACAACTGGTGATCTGGATGGCTGCAACTGGAGTCCCAAAGGACAGAGTAAATTTTGGACCTGAGGTGCCATTTCACTCAGAAAAGAGAGCCTTTGAGGGCAGGGTTGAAGTCTGGCTCAGCCACAAATGGGAAACCTTGAGCAGTCTTCAGCCTCTGGAATTTGTTTTATCTGAGACAAGATTGTTGTGTGAAGTCTGGAGTCAGGGTCTGCATGTGAAACTACATCAGATCTGCTTTTAGATCTATGTCTTAAATGGGATAGCTGTAGTCCCAAAGGGATTTTTTTATTTCTTACTGCTTTATAACCGAAAATCTCCTCAACAGGTAGCTTCTTGAAGGATACATGTCTAACACCAGCTTCCTATTAAAACTTTCACTAATTTTTTAAAACTGTACTTATGACCTGCTGTGGATTTTTTTTTATTTTTCTACTTTGAAAACTTGATATGTCTTCCTTCGTTTTCCCACAATACCAGGATAGTGCTGACTATTTTGGAAATTGTTTTCTTTGTTCAGATTTTGACTTCTGAACACAAACAATGCCTGCCTCTGATACCCTCTTCCATTTTTGCTGGGCTGGAAATGCTGTTAATAAAAGGCGTAGGCATTGCCCATTCCTTGTTGCCCAGGGGAGATAGGTAGGTCGGTCAAACTGAAGGCAGAGCATCTAGAAGCTGAAGAGATGGCTGGTGTATTAGAGTACTGTCCTGGAACTGAGAATCGAAGCCAGTCCTCCCCTGTTCTGCCACAAACTTCCTCCTATACGATCATCTCGGGTAAGGTTGTTTTTATCTCTCTGTGCCGCAGTTCCCTATCTGTAAAATGGTGATAACAGCACTTCCCTTCTTCACAGGGATGTTGTGAGGACAAACGCAGCTCAGGCTGTGGGGCTCTTGGATACTGTGGTAACCGGGGGCACAGATGGAAGAAGGGAAATGTTCCGCACAAAAGCTTTCTGTTCTTTAAGCCCAGCGGTAGGTTACAGCACCGATGTGAGTGTGGTTTCCACTGAAGTCATGGCTTGACTGGTGCCATGTCTTTTCCCCGAACGTTTCCTTGCTCACTACTGCCTGCATACCAGCAAAGCACTTAATGTCCTTGCTAAATGCTATTGTTTGCATCCTTGGCTGCAGGCTCTGAGAGCCCAAGAGCTGGGGTGAGACTTGCTGCTTGTGTGTTTGCCGGCATGGGCTGCTCACAATGACTGAATGGAGTATGTGCTTCTGGCAACAGCCACCCAGTGCTTTTCACAGACTCACTCAGACCCTGGAAGGAGTTAAAAATACGTATGAATGGGTTTTCACTTGTGAAATTGAAGCTACTGTAGCAGTTACTCTGAGCAAGCTGTGGACTGCAGTCTGACCAGAAGAAAGCAATTGTCCTTGACATAACTGGTTAAATTTCATAGAAACCACATCCTTTGTGTTGCCACTGACAACATAACATTCCTTAACGTTTGATTTCAAGCGGTACTTTATTACCCAGCTGTACATGCAAACATACTTTCTTCAGAAGAATTTCTGTCCAAAGACACCACAGAAGAGTGCAAACCTCTTTCCGTTTTAACATGGACTTCGTAAGTGCTTGTTTATATATAGTACAAGCAGGTAAGAGACAGGAAACCTATCTGCTTAACATTTACATTGTCACATGTCCAAAGGGAAGGCTGCGGTGAGTTGAATATTTGTTCAATCAAATCGTGCTCATGCAAATTGAAGTGTGTTTTTGGGGAGCTTTTTGGACCAGGAGGTAGGAGTGTACTTTGTTTATTGCTTGCTCCTTGAAACATGTAGCTCATGTCATCTTCCTTGTTCACCTGCTTTGATAAATTCTATATTTAGTTGTCTCTGCCCATCCACTTGAACAGGACAAAAATAACTTCAGTGTAATCCATCCTCTCTGTCCTTTCCTCTCCACCCCTTCCCTCCCCTTTCCTGCCGCTGGGTTTAGGGCATTCAGTTGTTTGGGAAGTGGTGGATTTCTTGTCTGTTTTGCTTTCTTTCCTTACAAGTAGGGTTGGGGGGCAGGAGAAAACCTTTATACCCTGCAATAAAATTGTTGTGAAGAGTATGCAAACTGTCAGAAACACTTCCTCCTCTCTCATAACATTGCTGAGGGGTCAGAGTGTGTGCAGAGTGCGTGGAGGGAGGTGGAGCAGAGAGGTTGGGAAATGACTTGCATGTGGCATACATCTGTCTGACAAAAAGCCAACCGTGCCAGGGGATAAATGGACAAACAAATAGTGTTTCAGTTCTGAACTCTGAGGTTGAACCTAAAGTTTGCGCAGGAGCAACTCTTCAGATAAGTTTCCGATGGACCTTGACTCCTGTTGTGCAAACATGTAGTAGCTAGCACAGAGGAGACTGTCCTCTAAATCCCTGCTCGGGAGAGGATCTACGCATAGGCTGTGCTTTGCACGGCTTCTCCTGTGTCCCATGATGGGCATATATATATATATATATATATATATATATACACACACACACACTGTCATAAAGTCTGACACAAATCAGTGCTAGCCCAAACCCCCAGAAGTATTTAAGCGCCTAACCCCTTGACTTTAGCATGAATTAAGCACCAAATTAGTTAAGCGCTTTTGTTAATCTAGTTGTGGATGTTGACTGTTTTTATCTGTGATTGGATAAAGAATGTCCACTGAACTTAACCAAAATGTTTGCTGCCTATGTTATCTGAAATATTATTGTCTTCCACTATTAAGCTGATAGGGATTTGAGGGTAACTGTATTGTTTTGGTGAAACTGCTTTGAGATACAGCCTGCCAAGTTCTTGTATCTTGAGCTGAGTGTTGGGTATGTTGTTGTTCCTGACAGACACATTGTCTGGAGATGTAGGGGGAGTGTTTGTTCCCACCAAAAAAAAATGTACTTTTTGTAACTTCAGCGGTTTTTAGGTTGTATTAAAGGTGGTGATGAGGAACAGAAAGATTGAGGAAAAAAAACCTTAGTTGATGCCTAACAGAATTCAAGTTGTTTCTTGTTGAAATTTTTCATTCGGTATTTGCTTTTCAAAAGAAAGTGAGAATTTTTTTTTTTTTGCCTCTTTTTGCATTCATAGAATTTCTGTAGGACAGGAGGAAGAAAGAACTGTTTTTGAAAACTGGTCACCGTTTTAAAGATTAAAATTCTCCTTTCTTCCTCCTCTTGCCTGTGTGCCGATGAAAGCCCGAGCCCCGTGGCAGCGTCAGGGTGGCAGTGCTGCCCCATTTTGACTTGCAGCACCCTGGGTGACACAGGTGTGGAGGACAACTAACTGGAGGACACCAGATCACGTAGGGACTTTTGAGACGTGAAGTGTGTTGGGCAGTACAGTGGAACCGGTAACCAAACCCGGCTTTCACTTAGGAATCTAGTTCCTGTTTGAACCCCCAGGCTATGAATTTGTAACAGGACTCGCTACCCAAGCCTGCCTTGCCACTTCACCTCTGTGGGGTGGCATCTGATTGCCTTGGCCCCCCATGCTCTGTCCCGCTTTTAAAGCGAAGGGCGCTTTAGGTTTTAGGAACGTTAATTCCTTACTTCACAAGTACAAATATGCGCTCTGGGTGTTTGAAAAGAAGCGGGCCCTGAATTGAGAGTGCACTTCTTATGCTTCCAGGCATAGCGTAATCCTGTTAGTAGTCTGGGTTGCTGCGATCGTACYGGGCAGGCCAGGCTGCCTTGCAGGCATCTGCTTCTCTGCCTATTGAGTCAAGTCAATATCCTCAAAACTGTAATTTTCACTGTAATGATGGATTGCGCTTGTCACGGTTTACAGAATTTTGTCTTGTGTGTTTAATAAAAGAAAACAGATTCTAATGCTTATTATTTCTGAAGTCCAATACATCTGAACTAAAGCTCAGCGTACGCAAGACAAACTACGCTTTAATTTTACAATTGTCTGATGGGACTTTGCGATTTATTTGTTGTTACTTCCTTAATGATGTTGCAGTCAGAGGCACTGTTTTGCTAAATGTTGTGTAAAAAGTAAATTGTAGCACAGCAGATGTTGGTATTTGGATGGATGTCGGTGCAATGGGGGGACAGCAACAGTCATCTCTGTCAGCTGTCTTCAGGCTCGGCAGGCCTGCTGCGTGGTTACTTTGGTGTGTAAAAACAGCTCATTTTGCAACTGGGAAGTTTGGCATTACATTTGGCACCGAGCCATGTAACTGGGTTAACACAAGTGTTTATCCAGCGATTTTCTCAAAATTGGTAACTTGGAGAAAATGTTTATTAAACTTCAGTACAAAGGAAAGGGGAAATACGGCTGGATCTCTTCCTTTTAAAAGGCATCAGCGTTTGTAATGCTGAAAACCTTTTTTATTATTATTTCTTCTACCCTGTCTGTCTTTTACTGTTTTATCATCAGTCTTTTTGCAGCTTACTGTTTATAATTTGCTTTTTTAAAGATTAAAACAGGGAAGCATACCTGCTGAAATACAAAGTCTATAGAGTGTCATAACTACCTTTCTCTCCATCCTGTGTGCTGTCATGAATTAGGTGCAAAGAATTGAGGACTGCAAATGAAGCTATTTAATTACCCCCACCCCCAGTTTGGTAGAAATTCCAACTGCAGCATGGAGTGGGAGCCCCGATCTGCAGAGCAGTTGATTTTTGTATGATAAATTACTGTAGATTTTACCTTTGGGTTAAGTACAAGAATCCCTGCAGGCCATCAAGAATTTTTCATAGAGCTCCTGTCAATAGCGCAATGTTTCTTTATGGAAATAGCAATTTGGACTGCATTTTTAGTAAGGAGGGGCAGGAGAAAGCAGTAGTTTTGCAAAGCAGCAGCAGTTTCAATCAGATTTTATACCTGAAATTGGGAACCTGTTGATTTAAGGTTCAGGAAACTTTATCATAATGGAGACATTTAGTTTGAATTAATGTTTCTAATCTATTTTAATCTTCTAGTGCCCCTGTGATTAAATAACTAAATATCTTCATTGCTTAAAAAGGCTCCCATTTCTTTTGGAAAAGGAAAGATGATTAAACTAGGAAATTTGGATTCTCTGGTGAGAGGAAGAAAAGTATGTAGAAAAACATATTCTCAAACCAATGATGGTGACCCAGTAGTGGAGTTGTGCTTAGTTAATTTTGTAGTTGAACTGCAATTTTGTCACCAAATATAATATCAGGACGGTAATTTTCATGTGGGTCCTTTTGTTCTCTCTCTTTTTTTTTTTTTTTTTTTTTTAAAGGGGAGGGTGTTACCTGTACCTTCCAATTTCTGTACCCAAGCATGGCTTCATTTAGAAAACCATAATTTGCAAGAAGATCTGCCCACTACAAAGTTTCATTTAGTCTGCTGTGGATAAATGAAAATTGCAGATTAGCTGCTGCAAGCGTGCAGTGACTGCTTTTTGGAAACTTTTTTTTTGTCTCTTAGCTTGATACTGAAACTGTAATCCTGATGTTAAAATCGTTTTCTCACAGTATGGAGGGGGAGGGGGAAATAAATGCAAGAAAGCATTAATTTGGGAATAATCTAAACTTTATAGCTTCCCCAGACCAGAGGGTGGGCTGAGTCTTTGTGGCCAGCCTGACTTTTGGAAGATTTCACTGTGAGCATTGGGTCTGCCTGTGCTTGCCTGTGAAGGAGCGATGTTGTGTGCTCATGGCCAGGCTCTGCGTTAGCTCTGTTTAACGTATGTACGTGTGTGTGTGTGTGTGTGTGTGTGTGTGTATTTAAAGGATGTCGCTTTGCTATTTAAACTTCCTTGGATTTGGCCGTGTTTCAAGAACGAGGTCCTGAATGGGGAGTAATACTCTCCCCATGGGCTGGGCACAACCTGCCCTTCCAGCTGCCCCTGTTGCTGCTGGGACAGGACCAGGACCGGGACTGGTGATGGCCACAGGCACAGCTGGCATGGCCTGGGGTGAGGGTCAGGCTGCCACCTCTCCCTGCCCTGCCTGTGCTCTTAGCAGCCCAGCGCCAGCCCCCCTGCTCAGCAGAGACCCAGCGCCGGGGACACCCCGGCTTGTCCCTTTGTCAGCATCCTCCTTTCTGATGCAGCAGACTCCAGCCAGAATTGTGATAGCCACATCTTGGCTCATCTCTACCACACTTCCCCTTCCACAAGGTGCTTCTGTCCTCCTTGCTTTCTCCTCCTGCTCCCCTCCCGCCTTGCTGGCAGCAGCAGCAGGGTTTTCGGGGTGGCCTTGCTTGGCTTGACCCCTGGGGCGGCAGAGGAGCCCCTAGCAGCTGCCGTCTGAGTTGATAGCATCAGATCAGGGACCAGTGGAAGAAAATGCTGTAACCACAGCGTGCGGTAAGCATCGAACGACAAAGCAGAGTTTGCATGCAGAGTTTTCTGTACGTGTGCATGTACCTTCCTTTGCAGAAGTCCCTGAGGCACGAACATGGCCCCAGATGACCTTCTTCAGGAACGTTACCCCAGGTGACCTGTAGGTTTTTTCCTCTCCCTCTCTCTCTCTCTTTCTTTCTTTCTTTTTTTTTTTTTTTTTTTTTTTTTTTTTTTTAAAATATTTTATAACCAAAGCAAAGAAACCCTCATAGGAGTTTAAAGCTTTATTTATGGCTTTCTGGTGTTCTCAATTTTAAAGTATGGGAATCTAACTCCTGTGGATGGTTGCTGTAGTTGTTGCAAGTTCTCCTGCAAACCTGAAGGGTAGCTATAACCTGGCGACGCAAGGGATGTGTTTTGGTGTTTGTTTTGCTTCTGTTCTTTGGGGGCATGCTAGTAAGAGTGGGAAGATGAACTACAGACTGTGTTCAGTCATGGGATGGGGCTTTTAGGATTCAGGTGGTAGAGGGGATGTGTGTGGTGAGGAGCAGTCATGTGGTGCACTGTGCTTGGAAAATCGGGTGCAGGGGAAAGGTGGGGCTGATGCAGCAGTCCCTGACCTCTGAAAATCCGGTGAGGCAAGTGCCCCACAGGTTTGATGCCCACAGAAACTGGTATGAGTTTAGGGCTGGCTGGGGGTGGTGGTGGGGCTGATGTTTTGTTTTTCCCCAGGGAATAGGAGCAGTTCTAAAAGAGGAGACTGGAATTTTTGCCATGTCTTCCCAAAACAACAGGATAGGGCACTGCAGGCTGGAAAGTGTAATTCAAGCTCCCATCTTCCTGTGCCCATCTGCTTTTTGCTTCTGTGTGGTGTGTACGTTTCATTTTTGATGCTTTTTTCAAAATGAAAAGCGGCTTTAATGTACCAAGATGCCGTTGCAACATGAAAATTAATTCATGGTAACAATGTCAAGGTAGATGAGTCTTTAGCCTTTATTCAGGTGGGTCTTTATTTCATTCCTCCTTGTGTAAGAAACAGATTTTTGTGTGACTGACTGGAATGCATCTCTCCTGGAGCTTAGAGCTGTTAGGGAGAGGTATGATGAGCTTACTACAATAGATGACTTTTGGGATCAAAAAATAATAGTCAACGATTATATGTATGTGTTTTTAGTAGTACATGCATATATTTCAGTGTTATAGGACTAAATTGTGGTACCTCTGAAATCGAGCAGGGATTTTGCTGTTTGATTATATTGCGACTCAATATTTTTACTGTGTATTGTAAAAATAAATGAATTTTAATAGTGTTTAAGGTGACAGAAGTGTGTCTAGCTGAGCCTGTGACCCTGTTGAGGCAGCAGCATGGATTGTGCTCTGCTTTACGGTGATGACACACCTCAGTCCAAGGCACAAAAATCCTTGGCAAAGTTTCTTACGCCTGTGTTACTCGGCTAAGCTTAGCACCAGAGTTACGGGGGCTGTTTGCTCTCACGTTACCCAGTGGTGAAGTTGCTTTAATAAATTCTCAGTATGCAATTAAGTTACTTTGCAAAATTCCTCTGAACTGAGGCAGGCACTCCTGTTATCTGGAGGAGACTTTCATTGCTGAGTTTGGGGTAGTGACTCAGTAAAAGTTATCTGTGGAATACTAAATTTGGAGTTGTAACCAGGAGGTTGCCATGATAACAAATATTAGAACTTGCTTTCTGGGAAGTGCTTGTAATTTTTCCATTGATGGCCATTAAATGGCTCAAGATAAATGAAACGTTTTATTAGAAGTAACATGGTCTCCATGTGCTCCTCCAGGGTTTTGCAGACTTGCCAGTGACGAAATGAAGAAGGGAAATTCAAATTAGCCCCAGCCACGTAAACAGCACACCCCTTCTTTTATGTTGCTTCTTATTTTTGCCATTGAAATATTTGCTTAACTTGGCTTTTATGCATCTTTCTATGAAATATTGACCCAGTAACTGATTGTATAAACATGTTTAAAATTCTGCATTTATTTTTTTTTCTTGGCACTTCTAAGAAATTTCCTGATGCACAGCGTGATCACACAATTACTGGTAGAGCTTTTATTGTAAGTGGCCTAAAACAACTCTGTGTGTTTATGTTGAAAATTAGGACTCAAACCCAGAAGGGGATAACAAGGATAACAATACGATGTGTTAATTTCTTACCCTCCATAAATTGCTTATTTATAAAAGTCCATGTTCTGCAGCTTAGTTTTTACAAATAGAGCTTTTTTTTTGTTTCAAACCGCCTCTGAAGTTCGTCCATATCATGTTTTAGAAAAGCTGCTGTTTCCATAAATCTCCCCTAATGTCCCTTAGCCTTTTTTTCACCATTTCTTTACAATTCCCCGAGGTTTTGATTCGCTTTGTGAATGACACAATGATCTAGTAATGGGAGCCTAGAAGAACGAGCCAGGGACTTGTGAGCCGCGGATGTTTTCTGTGTGGCTGCGTCCTGCTTTTTCCCTCCCCTGCTCTTGCTTTCCCGTGTGCACCCACCCCCCAAGTTACCAGCTCACCTCTCGGCTTCACCAACTTTGGGATTTTAATGGGGAGCCTCTGCTGAGTACTTTTCAGGTTTAATGTTTGAAAAGGAAATAAATGCATCATAAAAACCACTCTTGCCTGAGTCTTTGGCTCTCCTAATCTTTTTTTAATGGGGCAGAGTGGGGGAAGGGACCTAAAATCAATTTTTAATCAATTAATGATGCTTTTCCTGAACATCCTCTATGTGTAGGCAGCCCCAGGAATACAAGCTAAAACTGTGCTTTCGGACTTACTTTGTTTAATCTCTGGAGGAGCTTTGGTTTGTGTGCGTTTCTTTGCTTTGTCCCCTCTTACACTATCTGTCAGTCTCTAAGACAGGATTTACTGAAGAACAAAACTGGGTATGTCATATTCAAGGCATGTGTTCAGATAAGCGCAAGAATCACGGCTACAGATGCTTATGCTAAGAGGTAAAGTAATTAAATCAGCTTTTAGATGATGTCTAGAAAAGCCCTTCCTTGTTCAAATAGACCAGGGTGTGGTGTGTTTGGTGTTTTTGGTTTGGTTTTTTTCTTTGTATTTTTAGTAGAGATCATAAAATCTTTGGAGGATTGAGTCACACCCTTTATATAAATACATGCAGTGTATTTAAGAGCCTGATGTGCAGAAATACTGATTGTATTAACTTCAGATTGAGCTCGAGGAATAGTTGTAGGTACCTCCCTCTAAGGCAAGATGTTTAAAAAGTTGCAGGGGCTTATTAGCTTAAGTGCCTTGTTAGCTGCTTGTGCTATTTTCCATCATGGTGTCAAGGTAAAAATTACTTGGGGAGAAATAATTGTTCCAAGAATGCTTCATTCAGTTCAGTGAATCTGAYGCCTCCTCTGTCATTTTTATTTATTTATAAAAATGAGAGAGAGTTGGGCACCTGTCAAAAGCAGAGGAATATGTGATGGCACTTTCTGTTTACAGGTACATTTTATTTTGTTAAAATGCTGTAGCTGTTTGCGAACATATTACAGAAAAGATTTCTCTAATTGTGTTGGACACCTTGTGGTAGTTTTAAGTTCTTTTGCTCCCACCACGAGGTAGGGGAGATGCAATTCACTCTGAGATTGTTTTCAGCGTAGCTTAAGAAATCGCTTTATACTTTCATGTAATTTATGTAGCTATCCTTAAAACTGCTGTTTTTAATGAAACTTCATTTACATCTTCTCCCACTGGAGACAGCTGTAGGTTAGGACTAGCCCGACTAAGCTGTGCCAAAGGTAGGAGTAAGGAGTTTTTTACATGCTGATTAATTCTCTTTCGCTCCTTTGGGAATATCTGGTATTGCTTAAATTGATTGCTGTAAGCAATATGGCAAGATTTTTGACCTTCTAAACTGAAATTCAGCAAAAAAAAAAAAAAAAAAAAAAAAAAAAAAAAAAAAAAAAAGATAAACCTCTGTGTTTCAGTTTTACATAACCATACAGTTGAAATGCAGTGATAAAAACTACAGAGGTGTCATCTTCTGTAGTGGTGGTGTTGGCTGGTGATCTCAAACCCTTTGACAGAGATGGAATCAGAGAACGTGGTAGTTGTCCATCCCCTGCATAGAGAAAGTATTGGGTGAGAATCTTTTCTTTCTCCGTAATCCGACTTCTGATCTCTCCCATGGCCTAGCCTTGTGAATCAGAGCACCCATTCCTTGCCTTCGTTAGGTGTTTCCCATCTGAGCTGTTGTGTAACTAAAGACAGAGGTAGCTTCCAATACACTTATTCTTCTACACAGCGTGCCCATAGAGCTTTGTGGGAAGCGCTAGGCCAAGGCTGTTTGTTGCTTTCTGAAGTTAATTTACAGATGTGGGGTGCCAGGTGACCAGTAGTAGTCCTCACGGGGCTCCCTTTGTCGCTCAAAGGCCAGACCGCTCAGCCGTCCCCCTTCGCCCCACCTCCAGCTCCCCTCTTCCTTCCCTCCCTCCCCAAATTCCCCCAAGATATGATAATGAAGCAGGTGCCCTGTATTGCAGCTTTGTGTGAGCGTGAGAAACAGCAGTAGGTTTAGAAAAGCTGGAGCCGAGCTGGAGGAGGAGGAGGAGGCATTTCTTCGTAACCTGTTGGCAGTCATGTCAGTCACGGCCGTGCGGGCTGCTGGCGCACCGCACGACCGTCCAGCTGCCCGAGGGACAATAAAGCGGGCAGTGGATTTGCCGTGCCCCGAATTAGCCTGTTGTGACCGTGGGACCCCGCGTTAGGTCCGTGAAAGGTGCGGAGGAGCCGGGCTGCGAGCTGTGGAGCAGCAGCCTGGCGCAGGCGGGCCGCGGGCTGCGGGCTGACCTCCCCGCCGGGGAGCAGCCCCGGCAGCAGGCCCGGCCGCCTCATTGAGATTCAGGGCACAGTTGGCGCCGCCGCAGCTGTACGCTGGAGGCGGCGGCCGAGGAGGCATCCAGAGAGGGGCCAAAATAAAAAAAATCATCAAAGAACCAGCCCCCTTCGCTGCGCCTCTGAATAGGCAGGCAAACCAGAGGTCCTCCTCTCTCAGTGAGCGTGTTGGGAAAGGCATTAGCATAACCTTTTTTTTTTTTTTTTTTTCCCCTTTCTTTTTCCTTTCCCCAAGCTACTGAAAACCTGGCACTGTGTTTAAATATCTTGTTTTGACAGTTTGTTGAGGGAAGGGAAGAGTGCTGCACCAGCCTGGTGGGTGTCTGTGCAGCTATTTTTAAAAAAGATACATATTTGAACTGAGAGTTTTCATTCGGGTCACCCTAGACTTGTTTAATTGTTCGGTGTCAAGTTGTTAAGATCCAGAATTAGCTCGCTGCGTTTGGAAAGGGCTTGCTTCCAAGTGCTTTAGAAATGCAAAGGCGAGTTTTCAAGGCCTGGTTTCTTTTTCCAAATCTGTTTTGATTTCAGCTGGTTTTGAAGCGAGTGGACACATACCCTATTTACTCGAGCAGTAGAAACTAACTGTAAATCCGCGTCCCACTCTTCAGTGCGCACGAGATGGCAGCTCCTGAAAGCTTCACATCTTTAAGGAAGCTGGCATCTGTTTCGCGGAAACCTTATTAGGCCAACAGGATGCAGACCACTTCTCGCAGCCATTGAAGTCTCAGAAATGAGTCATTCCGCCTTTCACCGGTGGCACATTAGCACTGTGATTGGCATAACTTTCGTGTTTCCCTCGGACGGTTCAGGGCTGTACAATCAAGGAATGTTGTACATCTTCAGAGTGGGTGGGAACATAGCGAAGGCTTGCGTAACTCAAAAGCTCTAATATTTTGAGTGTTAACCTTAATTGTAATTAAAGGTGCTACTTCTGATGCTCAGAGCGGAAAGTTTAATGCATTATTTATCCATAGATTTGTGGTAGCCACTTGAGTGCATTTAATATAACTGAGACCTTGTTTTCAGTCGGTGCTCCTGGGCTTGTTCTGGTTACTTTGGGGCATAAGAAAGTTAATAGTTGGTCCAGTGCTTTTGTAAATATCAAGGGTATCATTGGATGCTGACTTGGTTAACCTAATGATTTTTTTTTTCAAACCATTGGTATGTATGAGTTGATTAAAAAAAAAAAAAAGCAGAGGCTTCTTAAATATAGTCTGTTCTGAATTAAAGGGTGTGGTGTTGGCTTTGAATGAGCTTGATGCAGCAACAAGCATGCAGCAGTTGGTAAATAAAGATGGATTTTCTTTTGTTCTGCTGGTGCTTGCTGCTCATTATTCTCCACTTACCCCGTGAGCTTCCCAGGGAGTGGCAGCTGTTTCTGATGTTAGACACTCTATCAGTGGTAGACAGCTCCAGATTCGGTGAGATACTGTTGTAGGGAGGAGAGGAAAATAACCTAACCCTGCATTATTGTAAATCCTCAGTAGAATTAACTTTTCATGAACCAAAAGAGTTTTTTGTTTAACTTTTTCTGAAATATTCAGGCGTAAGCGTGCTTTGCGGTACGTGTTACTGTGAAAAAGCTTTTCTGGCATGAAATGGATTTACATTCTAAGTGTGTGTTAAGTATTTTAATGTGCAGTGTGTGGGGGCAGACACAAGGCAATAAAGGGAAATCGGTCTATAACAATCTTCGTGTATATTTCCAGATACATACAGTTTGGGAATCTTTGCAATTTGGAAATTGCTTGGAGTAAACAGAATGGTACATAAAGATTTTAAATAATAAAGCTAGCAAGCTACAGAGGAGTCTATTTCTTTCCAGGATTTTATATGTAGGATTTATAACCCATGCTTTTGCTTTCCTGTCTCTGCAGTGTTAGCATTCTGTTACTGAAAACAAAGAAGGCTCTGCCAGGGCATTACACAAGCAATGAATCACAGAGGAAAAAATGTTTTGCTTTGTAAATTGTTCACTTTTCCATGGTGGATCTTTTTTTTTTTTTCTTTTTTTTAGTGTTGTCTGATAGAATTTGCCACACATGCTTGCATTTACTGTACTCGGTACAATTCTTCTAGTGTGACTACATAACTACTAATATTAGTGACTTCAAGTAACTTCTTGCTTATGATTCTTAAAAACAAAACCGCAACAGGAACAAAAAACACAGGGCAAAAATTGAAACAGCTCAGTTCTCTCTTCAGGCATGACAGCTTACTGAGTATATCAGAGGAAGGAAAAGGTGTTAATGTTTTTCAGTCAGCTTTGTCCCAGCGGTTCCATGTAATTATTTTTTTTGTCTGTGTTGACAAACTAATTTTCTGCCTAAAATACTCGGATTTGCTGTCGTGATCAACGTGGTCCTCCTCACAGGTTGTAGGAAGTTTATAGTGTTTTAGCTAATCATAAAAATATAAACTTGTTTCTTAAGAATATGCACTTTGTACATTTTCTCGATGACTGTGTTGGTGAATCTGTGTTTCAGAACTTCTGTAGAGGAACAATAGTTTGCTCAGGCTTGAATGTAAAATTACACTTACAGATTATCTGATTGGGAAGTCACACACCAGGCAGTGTCTTGCCACTTTGCTGCAAGATGCAGAAGTATAACCTCAGTGTGTTATACAGTAAAATTTATACCACAGATGCTGCAGTGTGCCTCATACTGTCCTTGGCAAGAGCAATAATCAATAGTATGTATGCTTGCCATATTACAGGATTCATTAAGCTCCAGACATGTGGAAGAAGTAGTTTAAAATTATGTTACTTACTTACAAATTAAAAAGGTGGATCAGGAACCAGAACCAGCTAAAGCAATGGATAAGTGAAGATCCAAGTAGAATGGTCCTTGCAAAATGCCTGGCAGTAATGAAATCCTTGATTTTTCACACAAAAAGAGTGAGTGTGGAGGAGGATGCTATATATGTATGGAATACACCATTTTAAAGACTATGTGATTAATCCTGTTAGATGATGTGTTTCTAACAGAGAAACAGATCGGTGGAATAAAGCTGTAAGAAAGTATGAGAGCCAAACATAAGCATCTAATCTAAGAGGAAGAGTCTCTTGTGACAGTACAGTGTAATTTTGTGTAAAATTATGCACAGTTCACTGAAAATAACCAGATAATAATTTCAGAATCCGCAAAAAATAAATGTCTCCTCTGTAAATACCGATGGGGAAGACATGTAGCATAGATTAGGGAGTAAGGGAAATGGAAACTCTGTCTTGCCCCTCTTCAGATACTTTTCGTCCCATCCAATCTGGATTTAGTCCTAAATGCAGGTATGATAAGGGGTATGAGATGGTTTCTAGGTCTCCTGGGTCTGCTTTATGCAAGAGAAGAAAATACCAACGAGTCAGGTACGTAACAGTGCGTTCCAAAATCGTGATAGTCCGGGCAGCTGCCTCCCTGACCTGCTTACCTGGCAAACCTTTTTGCAAGAGCTAGGCTGAACGCACCATGTATCTTCTTGTCCCTGTAGTCACATCTGTTGCGCAATAGTAATGAGATTGGAGTAATCTCACTGATCTGGGCTGAGTTGGACTGGTAATTTAAATGTGAAAGGCTTCATAATCTCCTATTGATCCCGGAAAGTTTTCAGCTTTTAATTAAGGTCAGAATTAAAAAGGCGACAACAACAAAACCTTCTACATTTACTGCCTTGCTTATAAATGTTAAGCCATGACAGCTATAGGTGAGTTCTGAAATTCCTAAAGCAACGATGACATTTTTGTAAACCCCTTATAGGTTAGTATAACACTTGCAGCTGTAACAGACGTCTCTAAAAGAAAGACTGAGAAGGTTTGTACTCACTCCTTTTCCTCTCATCTTTCTTGCCTTGCACCTTGTTTCATCAGTGCAAATGGATGTTTTCTGCAGACATGGCTGCTGTTGGAAAGGTAGCTCTGTGTGACTCTCTCCTCCGGTTTGGTAACTCTTAGTTTTTTGCTTTAGATTAGAAAATTAAAAGCCTAACAAGGACTAAACAGGTGAAAGCAGCAGCTAGGGGTGCGTGCGCCCATGGCTGCATGGCATGGGCGTTGGCATTGCTTGTGCTTCTCTGTGCAGGAGAGAAAAGTATGAGTCTGAATGGAGGAGAAATGACACAGCTGGTGCCCGAAGCAGGTTGAAACTGCACTGCAGAAGGAGAGGAGGTCTGTGGGGAGAGGAAGGAGGCAAAGCAGCTGCAGGGGAGTTCCTGGGGCAGGGTGCACATCGCTGGGAGAGAAATTACGGGCGGAGGAGAGCCAAGCAGCAGGAAAAGAGGGTGTGAGCAGAGCCTGGGAGAACAGGAGAGCAGCAGAAGGTTGCCAGAGCCAACAAATCTGGGGAGCTTTTTCTTCTCGCTGCTCTTGGTGGTTGTTTGAAGAGCTCGCCAGCAGATGAAACCGTGGGCACTGGGTACCAGCCGCTGCAGGGGCAGCCTCGCAGGGTGTGCAGGCATGCTCCTGCTGTGGCAGACCTGAAGGAAGCTTGGCTCCTAGTCTGCTCCCTCGTCCTCTCCCTGATGCTGAACAAACAAACAATAAACCATACTGGAGGGAGGAGGGTATAGCTGCTGCCCAGCTGTGGGTGCTTTGTAGTGACCACTTCTGGTTTTAAGTTTTTTTAAATCAGTTGTTGTTGGGGTGAGCAGAGTTGGAAAAGTGTGGCTGGTACCCTGATTTGAATAGCACCTTGAGTGAGGCTTTTTTGATTCAGCCGAATAGAAACATTACTGCAGGACCTTGTAGGACCTAGAGGCCCAGCTTGACACCATGTAAAGCTATTTGAGGTTCTTGAGAGACTGCCTGGGAAGATGACGACATGGACAATGGCAAAGGGGGAAACGGAGGCACATTGACAAAGTCACCCAGAAGAGCCACAGGTGGAACCCCAGTCTTCCTTCCCTGAAGCCCAACTGAGTAAATCCAGTAAATAACTGAGGTTTTGATCAACTCTTTTCTTTTTATTCTGCGGCTGGATATTTTGAACGTGGCTGTAACACAGTCACGCGACTGTTACCTGCGCAGGTTACTCAGATAAGCAGTAGCATGGTGTGAGCAAGGGATGTTTTCTCTGACAAAGGTAGAATATCTTTCAGAATAGGTGTTTGTTTTCTTCTTTATGGTGGCTATACATCATCCAGTGTTTTCCCGTTCATATTGTGATATATCATCTTGTGTTTCATGCTTGAGATGTTGTGAGAGGAGTGAGTGATGTTATGTAACTTAAGCAGAGAATTATCTTCTTATGTTCTAAAAGTGACGGTTGGTTTGATAAAGCAGTTGACTAATTAGTAAATTACCCATTGTTGTTTAAAATACTTGCGCTGCAAAATGTAAATGAAAAAAATTTCTCTACTTGTCAGTATGAAAAATGACAATAGCAAAAATAATACATAGGACATCTGCTCTGATTTTTTTTAAATTTAAAATGCATTTAAGGCAGATGTTGCAGAATTTGAATGGAAATCGGAGTAGATGGAAGAACAAAACATAGCTGTTTACCTTTTATGAAGTCCCATTTTTATGGTTAATATCACTAGCAATATCTGACTCGGTGCCTGTATTTTTCCACTGTTTGCATCAGAATGAACTGAATGTTCTTAAAACTGCTGCTATGTCAGGATGACATATAGTTTCAATACTAAAAAAAAAAAAAATTGTTGGCGAGTCAGTATTTCAGGGTGTTTTCTGATGATCTTTTCCTTTGCCCATCCTTTTTTTCCAGGAGAATACATAAAAACATGGAGGCCACGGTACTTTCTTCTAAAGAACGATGGCACGTTCATTGGCTACAAGGAACGACCGCAGGATGTCGACCAGCGGGAATCACCTCTAAATAACTTCTCAGTAGCTCGTAAGTGTTTTTACATGCTCCCTCATCCAGTTTGGGGATTGATGTCTTCTAGTAGTCATAGTGCCCGTAAGCTGCATCAGTAACATTCAAATCTGCCCAGAGTGATGTATCTAAACACTAAATGTGTTTATTTGAGATGATAACCCCGCCCTGTGTTTCTCAGGAATGACTGTGACGTGGAGGTTTGATGCTTTGCTTTTTTTTGCAGTCTTCTACTAACTACCGTTTCTGGTTATACAATAAAACGGGTTTATTTGTTAATATTTTGTATGTCTGTTATTTAGCAAGTTGCTTTAAAGTGAAAATTAACCCAGGCGCATGTCTCGGTACCTGGCGGGTAGGCACAGCCAAAGCGTTTCAGCCTCAGTTCTGCCACCAGGTCTGGATTTAAGTGGCATTGACATAGGTCAAAGTTATTTGATTGTTAGTGTAAGAGAACATGGTGTAGCATTGCTTTTAATGAAAGACACTCAGTTTTTCTTAATTTTGAGCACAAAACCATATTTCTTCTATTAGAGCCAACAAAAAGGTTTGGAAATAATAACATCTCCTAACCTCTGCACTCTGTCCTATGCAAACATTTCCAACTTTGCTCAGGTGCTGCAGCACAGGATGTGATAGAAGAATCTGAAGATAATTTCCTTTTCTTGCTCATGTTTTTAACCTTTCGCTCTATACTTCCAGCTGTTATTTTCTCCTGTTCTTAATCTTTCCTGTCTCATGATCTGCCTGTGTCTCGTTGCACCACTTAAAAATAGATCATTGTGGCACCTGTTATTAACAATGATCCGTTCCGTGTTCCTGGTGACTAGTGGAAGCGAAGCTCTGCAGAGAGAAGGGTAGGGTCTTTCCCTCTTCATTACAGGTAGCTTGAAATATATGGGGTTCATCTTTGTAGTTGACCTTTAAGCAGACAGATTTGTTTTGTAACACCCTGGGCCCGGGAGAGGGCTGGGCAGCGCTAGGAATTAATGCAAATGTTCATTTTTTTTCCCCGCTCGTAGCAACATATACCTGTTCTGACTGATGATGGGAGTAAATAATGGACATGCTGTCGCCAGGTGCCTCTGTGCGGGATGCCAAGAGTGCTTTGGGGTTTTTTGTCTCATTTTAGAGAGAGAATTGTCGTAGTGTTTTCATTTCGGTAATGTCATGGTACTTTCCTCTTTAGACTGGTATCTCCTTATGGATCAAGAAGGTAAAGAAAAGCAGCAGAAAGCCATTAATTCATAAATTAATTCAGTACTTGGTCTGTAGCCAGAGGCTTTTAACAAATGCACTTTTTGCAGGACACTTCCATCCTATTGCTGCTAACTGCATTACTTACCATAATTATTTACTGTAGCTCAGTGCTAAGGAGTAGTCTTCTCTTTGTCCTAGTTGCCTTCAAAATGGGTTAAATTAAATCGGTTTTCACAACAGGAATATGGTGCTTTTTTGGCAGATTGAGCCCATCAGTCTTGGCATTTATAGATAAACAAGTTTGTTACCATGGTATCAGAGCATTGTCGAAAAAGATGCGACACATGCCTATAGGGTAAGGTGTAGCCCCCGTAAGAGGGATTGCAGGGAGGGTGGTGGGTGGAAGGGTGTTCCTAGCAGTGGCTCTTGCATGGTGAACCAACGGCAGGWCAGGAAGGCCTTGATGATCTGGGGGGGGGCCTCCTTGCTAGAAGTCATTATTGTGGTTTTGGGCTCACAGAAACAGCTGTTTAAATCCCCACCAGGATTTAATGTCTCATGTAGGCACTGGCATGCGGTGCTGCCAGCACCTGATGTGCGGTTCCCTTCTGGGTACCCTCCACACTTGCATCATTTGGATGTGTTTTGCACCACAAGTTTTCCCTTTGAACCTGCTTGCTTGGTACTTTCATTTGGGTTAACTTGTCGAGTTAGCGTGAGTGAACTAAAGCTGCCTCTGGAGGAAGGCTCATGCCAGAACGCAGCCTCGCACTGCAGAGGCAGCCTGCAGAAGCCTGCTGCCAGTGAAGGGGGGGGGAATTTAGCTTAAATGTTTTGTAAAAATTCATCCTTTTTTTTTTTCTTTTTTTTTT
>JAYKAV010003157.1:215161-311364 GCA_035582835.1 Phoebastria nigripes
TTTTTTTTTTTTTTTTAAATGAGATAGCAGACTGTCTCTGTCAGTCTGTTCTTTGGAAGTGGTCCCATGTTTCTGATTAAAATCTTTACCCTCTTTTGCTGTAAAATAATGTAGACTTTTTTATCTTTGCAAGTAAATGGGTTTTTTCATGACTAGGGGACTCTTCTTACTTGTAGTGTAAAATTCATATTAGGTGATTTTGTCAACCCATGAGACGTAGGAAATATTCAATTCAGGAGAAAACAATGAAAGAAGATAACATCTAATGATGATTTGTCTTTTCCCTTAACAGGTATGAAGAAAGTATTAGCAATAAGTACAGACTGTGCTTTCCATGTGCTTGACAGTCTCTTCTTTCTCCTACACTAGCCTTTTCCTTTCAGTTTGTGAGGGTTTTGATCATACATCTTTGAAAACTTGTTTATAGGGCCCCCCATGGGTAAAGAGAGGCTGACTTTTTTTAAGTACCTTTTTCTCCACCTAATTTTCCATTTAAAATAGCCATATATCTATGTTTGTAACTTAATGATATGTTTAAGGAGTTTCCAGTTCCCTGGAAGTTACCTATTGGTGACTTATTTAAAAAACAACAACAACAACAAACCAAAAACAAAAAAACAACCAACCAACCAAACACCCCCCCCCAAAAAAAAAACAAAAACAAAACCCAAAACAAAACAAAACAAACAAAGCAAAACTTCTGAAAGATGGTGCCTGAGCATTTAACTGTGATTTTTGAGTCATATTTGTGTTCGTGTTCTGTACTTCACTACTAGTAAGATAGAAGGAATAAAAAAGCCTGTACCTAAATAGTTTTGCTCCAGAGACCCTGCAGATAAATAACCAATAGAGCCTGTGTTGTAAATCTGTGAGATAAGTAGCCTTCATACCGATTGTAATCTCGGATTATCATGTATGTCTGCCTATTAGGTTATAAGCCTTTAAAACCATATAGCTGAGAAGAGCAGTATGTTGTGAAAAACCACATGGAGGGAGAGGCTATTCCAGTTAGAAAGAAGGGATTATTTCTCTGACTGTCAAAAAGGAGGGTGGACTGTGGTGGTTTTGTTGTACAGCTGAAAATGTAATTGCTCAACAATATGAGTGCTCCTTTTGGGACAGCACTGCGTGTCTGCAGTCAGGCATTTATCACGGGGCACGGGATGGCCAGATAGTGGACAGATTTTCTGTGTCTGCTGTTACTAGGGGCCACCTTAGTGCAGGTCTGTAACTCAGGGCTCCCAGCTCCTCGCTTTTGCCATGCTGAGCTCTTTGGGGGCAAATCTATCCGGTGGTGCTAGCAGAAAAGGAGCGCCTCAACATAATCAACACAATATTCCTGTTTGCCTTTCCAAAGTCTTATTTATTTATCATTCTTCTTGCCTGATTTACCTTTTTTTTTCTTCTGTTTTTCCTCATCCCCTTTCTTAAACAAACTAAAGCAGGAATGGGAAGGATTCTTCCTTCACATTATTGTTTTAAAGTGTGATGTCATTATATAGGGAGCAGAGTTTGACACTTTCATCGCAAGTAATCTGCCTTTTAGCTTAAGTGCTGGGGAAGCAAATATTGTGACATTTTAGAAAGTCACTGGGATAATACTAAGTGTCTTTCAAATACAAAATGGTAATTTACATTTGAATGCCTTGGTGTCTGTTCCTGTTAGGAACAATTTCTCTGTCCTACTTACTTTAAAAGACCAAACACCAGGAAAGAATCAAGAGGTTCTTTAGAGCAATTTGAATCATTTTTAACAGGCTGCTGTTTATAGTACCTACTTTGTTGCAAACGGGAAATACTTTTGTTGGCCTGTTTGACAGGAAAAACTGTCTTCAAAGTGGGTAAGCGACCCTCGGCCCCTATTTGAAATGTGAATGTTTTTATAGCAGAAGCCCCAAACATGCCATGAATCAGACCTAATATTATACAGCATCTGTATCTGTGCTCTGCTGTAACGGTGCATGTTGCGGTACATGATTATAGAAGGCAAGTTTGGTGCTTCTTTAGCTTGCCAACTACAGTAAAGAGCACAGAGTCAGTTTTAAAAGTAAGAAAAAACCTACTGCTTCATCATTTCATTGATAAAATCCATGCAATTGTTGTATATGGGGAGAACTAAGTGGTAGCATCAAACTTTCTGAAACCTATGTGGTACAGCACTTTGGTAAAGCAATTTAAAAATAAAGCCTTCTGTATTTCTTGATATGTGCTGTTATGATTGAGCAGGGTAATTAGACAGCATATTGTTCACTAAACAAAACACTTCTATGTGACATACTTGAATTATAGTGGTTATTAACTGACAAATCTCTATTATTCATCTTGCTGTATGCCTTAAAGATTGCTGGATCAGCAAGCTTAACAAATATCAATGGACAGTGCTGATTTAGGGGAAAAGTGGTGATGTTTAATTGGTCCCCTTCTCTGACAGAAAATGCCTTGTGTGGTTTATTATGCTGAAATTAAATGGTTAAAGTTTAGAGTTCATGGCTAGTTTAAATATCTGTGCTGCTACTTCAGAATACGTAATCCGAGGCACTAAATGTGAATTTAAAGGCTGTTTTTAAAAAAGTAAGCAAAACCTCTCAGTGTATTTGTTCATCATGTTGCACTTCCGCATAAGTAAAGGAGAACAGCTCTGGATTTGCATGAGGTTGGAAATATCCTGATTTTCTTCTTCGAGTCTTCAGCCAAATTCAGTATCTTAGGGCTGCATTGTGCAGGCTCACAGAGGACAACCCCAGCCTTCATCTAATTGCGTTAGGCAGACAAAAATGGGAGACAGAACAAACAACAAAAAAAAGAAGAGCAGCTAAGCTAAGGTGGACGATCTGGGAGCAGGAATGAGATCTCTTGAGTTGAATTTATCAGAACCGGGCTTACTGGGCTGCACCAGCTTGTGCAGTTGTGTTTGGCCTTAACTGCCATTCTGTGAAAGAGGATGGAGGTAGATGGAAGGCTAAATATGGTGCTCTGCAGACACACCTGTGTTGCTGTGTGGAAGTTCTTTAATCTTGGTGAATGAAGGAGTGCCGTTTATCACACTAAAACCTTTTCATGACTCATTAATAAACTTTCTCGTATCTAGTTGCAGTGCTTTAGTAGGATGCAGTATAACCTCAGCGTGCTATTAAAGAAAAATTAGATTTTCTTGTCATGAAAAATGCAACGTTACTCATTGAAAAGCTTATAATTCCAGTAGCAAATGAGGCATGAAATATATTGCCAAAAATATGGCGCCCAAAAACACTGGCGGTAAATATTTTATCTTGGTGCTRATTAAGAGCTTGAATTTAAAACTGAGCATTCTAAATTTTTACAATAATAAAATTAACTGAACGATACCACTGTAGCCTTAGGAACGTGCACTGTTACTCTGGCCGGATTCTGTCCTTTACTTGCACATTGCTGATGGTGGAGGATGCTCATAGCTCTAGCAGTAAGCAGAAATTTCTTCTTGTCTTCATAGTGCCTTTTTATTTACTTGGAAGTTGATTTAGAACCTGAAGACCAAATAATAGCAAGCTTGTGGTTTCATTAACTGCAAGGAAAAGAGTTTAATGTAAGAAAAAAAAACCACCCAGTTATCTCTCTTCTTCCCCTCCCCACCGCCCCCCCCAGCCCCTTGCTCACTTGGTTTCTTAATTTGACTTTCCTTTAACAGGAGCTGTTTAATTAGCATTAGATTTTCTATTAATATAAATCTGAAAAATGTGGTGTTTTGGCATGTGTTGTTATTTCATTGATTTTCTTTTGTTTTTCAGATCCTCTCTTTTAGTATAGCTAGTGTACCCTTAATCAGGTGCATTTTCAGGCCCAAATTTGAAGGATAAACACTCATAACATCCTGTGAAGCTTAAAATAGTAGGTGTGATTTTAAAAAAAAAAAAAAAAAATTAATGCTCAGTTCTCGAGAGAGCATTTTTATGAAGGAAGCGGTGTTTTTGCATGTAGCCTTCTGTAGACTTTTTAGGTTGTGCTTAAATGCTGGCAGTGATGGAAGCTGTTAGCTGCGTGTCCGTACAGCATCCGACTGCGGCAGCTGTCCCAAAGGCATTTTGAACAGGGTCTTTTCTGGGGGCGCCTCTGCAGTTTGATGTTCCCTCTAGTGTTTGAGGACTGGAAATGCTGAGTCTAATCTTCATCAGGTTGCTGCAAAATGACCAAACACGCTGTCTAGCAACTCCTTGAAAGGCAAGGACAGGGTTTTATGTTGGGAAAGTCAAAGGGAAGGATCGTCGGGGCTTGGCTTTAGTTTCAGTGGATGCAATTGCTGCATTATCAGCTGACTTTGTCCGTGTGCTGCTCTGGATGACCTTTGGAGCGTAGGACCTGAGTCTGAACAGCTTCTGTGTCATCACATCACATTTCTACTTACCTCTCTGGGCAGACCAAATGTGGAGCCTGTCTAAGCAGAATTTGATTTCGGTGCTGCTTAGATGACTATCTCCCAAGCTATTTATTGGTTTCATCAACACAGTAAATTGTCTCAAGTCTCCTAAAGTAGTACTTGCAGAGATTTCTATGGCTGATTAATCGCAACAGTTTGCTAGATAAGAATAAAGACAAATGATTATTTAAACCTGCTTATGCACCATGACTCTTTCTTCCTTGATTGTGGTAGAGTGCCAGCTGATGAAGACAGAACGACCTAAACCAAACACATTTATCATTAGATGCCTCCAGTGGACCACAGTAATTGAAAGAACATTTCATGTGGAGACTCCAGAGGAGCGGTATGTTTCATTCATATTTAATACATAAACTACTTGCAAAAGCAGATGCAAGTGTTCAGCATTAATAGCAAGTCCTTTGCTGAAGCTCTTATTTATCAGATGATGTACATCTAGACTGAAAAGTGACAAATAATTTTTGAGGTCTCAGTTTTAGTGCGTGTTCCAGTATAAAAGATACCTTAAAGGGGGTTTCAGAGGGTGGATTTTGGGTAGCATTTGTAAACGGAATGTTGCTAGGTTGGGTATCCAAAACGGACAGGTGCAGGTGTGTACAGCACACAGGTAGTTATTTCTGGAAACTCAGGGTTCGTTTCTCACTGGAAATGTTGTGGTATGTGAAATGAAGGGTTTCTGACCTGGGAGTTTCTGGAAGGATGAGCACAAGTGAAATAGAGATTCAGGCAAAGTTGAGTTGTATCAAAATACTGACCTTTTAAAGTCTTTTTAGACACCTTGTTTTTAAAGGAAAAAAGTTAGTTGTATCATTGCTGATGCTAATGTTTTATGCAAATTAGATAATAAAGGTGATAGTTATCTGCTGCAGGTGCAGATTTCTGTTTCAGCTGTTAGGAAAGAAAGCTAAGAGCGTGCATCCTGTGCTGTCATCATTGGAGAATTGATCTCTTACCTCCTGAAAGAACAGTTTTCCAGCACAGCTATTCTACAAGTACAAAGTACTTAAATATTTACTTGCTCTTCAGGAACTGAACTTAAATTATTCCAGTACCATTGCCCTAGGGGAAGGGGTATTTTAAAACCCTTGTCCTCCCTAGATATGATACTGGTACATCTTTATTTTTAAGATCTGCAAATTCTACCTAATATTATTTGCTTTTTTCTTTTGTAGCCTTTGCATGCACTGATTTAAAGAAGGTTCCTGTTTATTGCTTTTGGTTCTATTACAATGATCAGAAGAAGGTGAAATCAAATTAAAAGCAAAGAAAAATAAACTGGTCCTTGTTTCTTTTAGTAGCATTGTGGTCAGTGACCCTAAAGGGAGTGAATAACAGTTTCCACTTGGGGGAAGATTGTATTTCAGTCTGGTTTTGTTCCCTCCTAGCCAGTTAAGTCAGCTTTTTGACACTTCAGGGCTCGGAGTGTTAGTCACCTCTGTTGTGTACGCTTGAGACATAAAAGCTGAGGGTGAAATTCTGGCCTCCCAGAAATCAAAGATACTCACTTCAGGAGGGCCGAGATCTCAACCAAGTCAGTAACAAATCTTACAAGAGATGTGAAGGTAGATATGCCATTAGCTTTCTCTGTGCCTTTAAAACCAACATTTGTTTTTTGAGAGAGATGGAGAGATAAAAATACAGAAGAAAAAGTTCTTTTGTAATAGTTCTGAATATGAAAAATGACTAGTAAATAAAGGAATGTGTTTGATGGTGAATTGAAGTAGTCTGTGCTGGGAGTATAGGGAGAATGTTCAGAATATTTAGCATTACCTTGCTGCCCCAGACAGGGCTGAATAGTGCACATTCAGACAAAATCCAAAATAAAAAAAGCACGGGGTGGGAAAGACCTTATGTGTAATTGGTGCAGTTTTTATTAGAATCTTGTGTTGGGTACTTTTTCCCCATGGACTTTGCTTCCTCTGGGGAATGATCTGCCTCTTCCATCCATCACAAACTGAAATTCACATGTTCAGATACGTTTTTGGTTTTGTTTTTGTTTTTAATAATTTCATAGAACCAGTAGAAAAATTTGACGTTGATTAGGATGGCATGGCTTCACTGCAGATGGTGCATGGAGTTATTCAGCATTGACTGCTTCTGATGCCGCTTCTGTTCCTGCTGTAGTAGCAAAGTATTTTATCTGGGGTGTCCTTGGGAGAAGAGTTTAGCCAGTGCCCAAAAAACATCAACTAAACCACTACATCCCGTTCCTTACAGATAGTAAAATATGGTAAATTCTCATAGTCCACTGAACATGTCTTCATCCCCTGTATGCCTTAACGCCCATCCCAAAACCCTGTAAGCCCTTACGAGTTGTATGCTTTATGTACAATAAATTTGCAGTGAAATGAAGTGAAGGCCAAGAACTTTCACTTCAGTAGTTTCCAAAGGTGTGAAATTTCCCAAAGGACACTGGAGTGGAAGTGGTCTCCATAGGAGTCGAAGGGGTCAGTATTAGAGCACCCATTGCTGAAACAGCTGTGGAAACCTTATCGTAACTGAGACCTGTGCCTAAGATAAAATGTCACTGCTTTTGCTGACATTCTGCTAAAATTTACACAGGAATTGTTGTACTTCTGTCATCATCTTTACAACAGAGGAATAACCTAAGTATCCTGGGCTTTTAATACCTCCTCCTAGAACACTCCTTGCCATTAAAATTCGGGATATGTGTACGAAGAGGTGGCGTAGTGCCCCCAGCAATTGGATTTATGTGTTTCAGTGCACCATAGGAATGGAGGAGGTGTGTTTAATTGCTTTGTGCTGCATGGGAGCCTTTTGCTTTTTGGTTTTGGCAAGTCTGTTTTTGTTACGTAAATCTCTCTATCACCAGGTCATATTTTGAGCTGCTCACTGAATGCCTGTTAGAAACTCTGTTGTCTGAAAAGCCTTGTATTATATCCAGACTGGGAGGACTTCAGTTGTCTCTTGTTTCTAGTACAATTAATAAAGGTATATGTTAAAAGCACTCTTAAAAATGCATTTTTACAGTGCTTGAAAATGCACAGAATTCAGTGTATGTTGCATTGATTCATCAGAGAGCATTAGTTGCTCTGTATTCCTTGGTGACCCTTGCAATGGCAGACGGTAATCTAAAGTCACAAGTAATGAATGTCTTTGCTTATATTTTGCCAGGGAAGAATGGACAAAAGCCATCCAAACAGTAGCAGACAGCCTCAAGAAACAAGAGGAAGAGATGATGGATTTTAGATCTGGCTCTCCCAGTGATAATTCAGGTGCTGAAGAAATGGAAGTTTCTATGACAAAGCCAAAACACAAAGTGGTAAGTGAGCAGGAATAACAATATTTTTTAGGTCTTCTCGAATGTAGACAAGAAATAGCCATCAAGACACATCTGTTCCCATAACAATTACACAGTTAGTTGCAGATGCAGCTCCTGGAGGAAACAATTGTCTGAGCTGAGCAGGTACCAGGCAAAGCCTATCTGGGTCCACTAGAGTTCTGAGTTCTGATGTCCTTACTGTATGGCTTTCAAGGCCAGTTCAGGTCTAGAATTGGTTTRCCTATTTTCCTGTGGTACAGAGCCTGAAATCATAGCTCCTGCTGGACCATGTGACTGTGTAAACTCCTTGCAGGCTTGTGCAAAGATACTCGCAGTGGATTTGCAGGACTTAGGGTGGGTCCAGTGGATTTAATTGCTCCGGATTAAGGGTTTAGGCTAACTCCCAGACAGCCACTGTGGTGTCTGTCCATAGTGTTCCTAGAGCTCAGGTTTTTTCATCAGGCACAGCATTGTCTGAATGCACAGGGCCAGCTCAGCAATGGCCTTCCATGAAAGGAGTATGTGCCAGAGGAGATCTTAGCCCTGTGGAGCCCTTTTAGGTATCTGTCTTCAACTCCCTTCACTTCTTTCTACCCCCTCATGGTCTCCTGTTTGCGTTTCCATTTTCCAAAGTGTTCCCATCTGCTCTTGTAAGAAAGAATTGATAGTATCTTCTCCCATGTGAATGCTATGTCTGTGGATTGTACCAAGGCACTTCTTTGTGTCCTTATCTCACCATTGTCATCCCCACTTACTTTCATAAGTTTGTTTCAGTTTTGGGAAAACTGGTGAAGTTTTTTAAAGAAAAAAGATAGCCATCCCCCAGCGTCATCACTAAGTATGTGTGCCACCCTTGTGTCATGTCAGTGGTTTTAGACTGATGTGGGTGGCRACTTACACGTCACTTTGAATGTAGCTGCCATTAGCCTTCTGTGTCCTTGACTGAACAGATAGGGCTCTTGCTGAGCAGCTCTTCACAGAAATGCAAGAACCACCTCATTGGTCAAATATACACGTTCTTCTGAGTCAGTGACTGTCTCCTTCTGGGCATGTTAGTGAGGATAGTCAAAATGATTACTGGGGTCCTGGCATTGACTGTATTGGACAATTAGCAGAAAGTCTCCTCAGCCAGCTCTAGGGAAGAATATGGCGGAAGTTTGCTATTGGGAGCATATTAAAATTTTTCCCCAACCTAGGCTGCGGTAGCCTTTGGCTGTGTAAGTCTTACTATTGCCATGTTGGCAATGGTCATTGATAGGACAGTACAGAGACTATCCTCAGCCTGCGACAGATTCTGATTTTCCCCAACGTTTTTCCTAATGGCGAAACAAATAAGAGTGAATGGCTAATTTGTGAGGCAGTCATTTTGTCTGTGGGTTTTGGTGCTGTTCAATGAAGCACAAGAAAGCTGGTCCCCTAGAGAGGTGGGGAACATGAGAAAAAAGGTATGGGTTTAATCCCTGGAATCAGAGCAACATGTGCCTTTTAGTGAATGTCTGCACTGACAAAGTGGTCAAAATGTCTATGGATTAATAATAATATGTGGAGTGGTATTTGCACAGTTGAGTGTTGAGTCATGTGAAAGAGTGTTCTGTTAATTGAAAGCTTATGGTTTTCCCTAAATAGTTTGATTGATTATCTTTGGGAGTGCACTGGTATTAATTTTTATGGAAGAATCATTTCTGCTCCTGAATTCTACTAAGCAAAAGGATTAAAAAACCCACATATGCAACATATGCAATGTATTCTCACGTGAATGAGAAATTGTATTCTGAGAATGATATACTTGTTGTTAGTTCATGTAATTCAGTTCTTGTTTATCTGTATCATTAACAGACCATGAATGAGTTTGAATACCTTAAACTACTGGGAAAAGGCACTTTTGGAAAGGTCATTTTAGTTAAAGAAAAAGCAACCGGACGGTATTATGCTATGAAAATTTTGAAGAAGGAAGTTATTGTAGCAAAGGTGAGTAGATGGGAAACTTGGGAATGTGGTTCACACTTGATAAAGCCTTCAGGAAAGTCATACCAAGGATTCTCTGAGTACTTGTAAATAATTGCTCCGTTAGTGTTTGAAATGGACCCCTGATCTGGGAAATCACTTTGCTGATTTCCTTCTGCTTGTGTTTCAGGATGAAGTAGCGCACACGCTGACAGAAAACCGTGTTTTACAGAACTCGCGGCATCCATTCTTAACAGTAAGCATTTCTCCCTGTGCTGAGTGTAACTTGACATCATGACAACCAAGACTTTCCTTATTTTTTGTTATTTATATAATACATCTGAGATCCGTATTTTCAGAGTGGCTGTGTATTTTTGTACCCTTCCATTTTTGGGAAGMACAAATTAAAATGCTTTTTTAAGTCTTCTGATTCTTGCAGAGCAGGTCCTCAATACCTCTTGAAGACAGTGTTTCAGGGTGTGGTTTGACTTCATGGCTCACCCATTTAATGGCTTGCTATCTCTGAGAGAAGTATCTGCTTTCCTTGTCTTCCAAATGCTTGGTCTCCTCTTTGTAGCAGAGATCAGGGTGACCCTGATCTTGGGACAAACAAGTTCAGGAAGACACAGTGGGGGGAAAAACCCTTCAATTTTGCCTTTCTTTGTTGTTTTTTTAAGCTCCCAGAAGCAACTCACTATGGAATCAGAGCACTGGTAATGCCAGCCAAAGGATAGTGGTGGGAGCATGTGGGATGGGACAAGGAAGAGCAGGACCGTGCTTCATCCTCTGCTTTCCTTTTGGATTGGCTTAGCTGTAAAATCAAACCATACTCTCAGTTTAGACCTCCAGCACCAGCAGTCGCTCTGGGTTGAGTTCAGATACCTAAGTTCCACCTCAAGATTTTGTTTCTAGTATTTATTACAAGTTGGCTCTGCATTGTTTCCAACCGCTTGAGCCCTCTAAGAGACCTGTGTAGGATCCCGGTTGTGTCCAGCTACACAAGGCCTTAACTGGAATTTAGACTTCTAAGCATGGCCTCTGGGAGTAAATATTGGCTGTATTGGGTATAATCAGTAAATGTTTGTTGACATGTCTAAAACCCGATCCTCCTTCTCCCTGCAAAAATACGACTGGTTTAAAAATGCCACCCCTAGTAATGAAGACGATGATATCATATGCGGTATTTTCTTTTTAATGCTTTCATAAACCCAAATATCTAAAACAAGGGCTGTCTTGAGAAGTCAGCTACAAGACTGGGTTACGACCAAGAAACTTAAGACTGTGGCAAACAAGTTGATGTTACTCTTGCCACAGGAATACATGTGACAGGACTGTACAAAGGCACCTTGTGACGCTTCATCACATCCTCCGTCCGGTCTGTTTTTGTGAATTGTGCACAAATTGATATTGACAGCATTGCTCAATCCTCTGGCAGGCTGTCAACAGGGAGCAGTTGCAGGCAGCAGGGCAGAGACCAGGGGGCTGGTGTGTGTAAATATATATGTGTTTCATATAAGAGGGCTCGTAGCCAGTGCGGTAAAACCTTGAGTTCTGGGGTTTGGTTGTGGCCTTTTGTCTGTGAGATGAAACTGGGGGAGCTTGTGGCTTGGGGAGGAAACTTCAGAGCCACTATTGGTACATTTTGTATCACTGTTAATGGGCCAGGACTTTGTTTCACAGCATTATAGGCATTACTGATAGCTTCTGCAAAGGATTGTTTTAATGTTTTATTAAATTTATTTAATGAAATAAGTTGGCAGTGGATCAGTCCTCAGCTGCAACAGGGAAGTGTAAGTATTATGTAAGATCCAAGGACAAAAAGTCCACTAAAATAGAAAACTTCATGTCTGTCTATGTTTCTGAAAATCTATTAAAAATGCTTTTATAACTGTCAGTGTGATCTGTCTTCTAAGTTTTGGTTTAAATCTGTTTCAGGCTTTAAAGTATTCCTTTCAGACACATGATCGCTTGTGTTTTGTTATGGAGTATGCTAATGGAGGCGAGGTAAGGGAAATGTAATAATGTTTAATACTTTAGGATTTTCCTGTGCTACTACTAATTCTGCTTGACATTATTTAGCTAGGGTCCATGTTTGCAATTCTAATTAATGCAAGTTGTCCCAGTTAAACAGAGCTGTTTGCAGGTTTAATATTAAGAATTAAGACTCTTAATTTTTTTTTAACTCCATTTTTAGAGAATAGAGGTTTTGGGTGTAGGTTCATATTTTACATGACAGCAACATATTGTAATCTGACATTTAGTAATTCAAGAAGGCAAGGTTGCTTTCTAGTTGCTCTTCAGACAACTTTTAACACTTTTTAATGAATGTTGTGAGCACGCATTACTTTGGAGGGAGAACTAGAAACAGCAAACTACTGTTAGACAGTCAAGAAGGAAAAGTTGGAATATTAACATGTCTCTAAATCATGCATTAAGCTGTAGTTTTAATATGTAATTGTAGTTCAATCAAAATGGGTTTTTACAATTTTCTGTACATACAAGAATGTGCAGCACACAAACTGGTTATCAGTGTGCATCTGTGAATATGAGATATAATTGTCTAGTCATTTAATTTATGATGCTTTTTAACACATTTAGGAACACAGCTGGGTGAGGATGGGAAGGGGTTTTCTCTTAGGTAATATCGCATTCCAAGCAGGATGGCCTGTGAAGTGCGAGACATAACTCAGAAATGTGCAATCTAAAGGTAACAAATTATTGTTCTCGTAGTTGTTTTTCCATCTGTCAAGAGAGCGTGTCTTTTCTGAAGACCGGGCTCGGTTTTATGGAGCTGAGATTGTTTCAGCACTGGATTACCTGCATTCAGAGAAGAATGTGGTTTACAGAGATTTGAAGGTACATAGAAAAATAATTTCATAGGCTTTTTGATTTTGGGCTTTTTTTTTTGTCACAAAAGCAAATGAGCCTAAACTATAAGAAAGCCTTTCCTGACTGAACTTTAACATAACGGTTATTGCAGCTGTTGGACTTGACTTTACAGGATGTCTAAACACTTTTATAGGCTAAGAGGTTGTATAATGCATTTATCAGGACCCTGGCAGTGTTTCAGAGAATATGAAGGGGTACTGAGCTACTTGGGTTGCATTTTCACTTGCCTGCTTATGTTCTAAGAGGAACCTTGCTGGCTCTTCTGTGTGGTGGAACATAATCCTGGGCTCTTCATCCCAGGTCTTACCAGATAGATGCAAATTCATACTGTGTGGATGTTGTGCTTCCTTTTAATGTGCTGCGCAGCACTATCTTCATAGTACCTGCTTGCAGTTAGAAAATTGGATAAGCTTCAAGTCGCTTATTTTTTTGGTGAGCAGAGAAGGAAAAAAAAAAAAAAAAAAAACCAACCAAACAAGAAATCTCAGGGCAAACAAACTTGGGAAATTCTTGAGGAAAATGCAACAATAGCTTTTTTTTTTTTTTTTTTTTTTTTCCCCAGGAGAGGATGAGGGGATACTGGTAGTTCATTTAGGAGCAATCAAAAATGAAGCATGCTATGTAATGTTTTCAGGCTACATCAAAGTCATTTTGGGATTCCTGCTGGGATTTTGTCTGCCATATCACCATGATTCGTTTGAAAGTGCACTTTATTTCATACACAGTGGAAACTCTGTCCTGAAATCTGGATGGCTTTCTTAAAAATTGGTGACACAGGCTAGGATGAATACCACGTGCTAAGTAAATGTATAATGTGATTCTCATGTAAAGGGTCTCCTTGGAAATGGTTCCTTAGCCTTGCATTTGATTTTTGTTTCATTTGCTATCCTTTACCGGTACAGAATATTTCATCCCTGCTTTTACTCTAAGTGATTTTATGAAGTTGTGTGAGGGGGAATACTTAATATATTTCAGAAGAACTGGCGTTCTGTTGGTGATAATATTGTAGAAGCATAAATACAATGTCTACATTCTGCATTCTTTCTGTATATATGATCGGTTACCCAAAGACTGCAAATTAGTTACCTAACATTCCCTAAAGAACTAAGGAAAGTGGTACAAATGTATATTTACATCATGTGTTCTTTGGCAGCTACTATGGTTCTGACCCCAGTGAGAACAAGGTTGAAAGCTGATCTGCAGAAATTGATGTCTTTCATTGACTTGCTCAGGAGCAGTGTATGTTATATGTAATAATGTCTTTCATTTGGATTTTCTTCTCAGTTGGAAAATCTTATGCTGGATAAAGATGGACACATAAAAATAACAGACTTTGGACTATGTAAAGAAGGCATCAAGGATGGAGCAACAATGAAGACTTTCTGTGGCACTCCAGAGTATCTTGCACCAGAGGTATGTTTATGTTGGCTATTGTACTAAATTACTTCTTAAATATCATCTGTGATAGCAGTGGCGATACAGAATAATTCCTGTGCCATAATGTGTTCATACAGTAAGTACTGTTATATAACAACACATACTGAGAATCTTTTATTCATCATGTTCTGGGACATATCTTTAGCATAACGATATGTGATGATTTTCGAGCAGGGTAGTATCTTCCTTTCACTTTAGGGAATATTTACATTTTACTGGAACARTGCTTGCTTCTTGTGTCAGAAATCCAATTTAAAAAAAAACTTTTAAATCACTTCAAACACTACTTGATGGATTGGTGACTGTTTTGCAGTTTGTTTGCTGTGCGTTGGCCTATTTGAAAGCTATCAACAGGACTTCGTTTAAGAAGTAAAAGTATTGTCCAGTTCTTTTACTCTTTGAAGACAGTGTAAGGCAACATGTTCTCAGAAACAGGACAGACCAAGCTTTTTCTGCAATATTTAGCATGATATGCATTAAAAATGCCAACTGTTTTGTGACTGTAAGAGCACAGAGTGTTTCTCAATGTTAATTTGAACTTTTCAGTTTCAGAGGAAATAAATCCAAGCAGGGGATCTCAGTCCCCAAACTGTATGTTTTGGGGATTTTTTTGTGCTGATTTTTTAAGTGCAAAACACAAATGCATGCTTGCAACTTTCATCCTGGAAGTACACCTTCTGAGAGTTGTGCAACACAGGTGGTGTTATAGCCATGAGTTAGTTACAGGCAGATCAAAAGTGAAATTGCGTGATAGAGGATATATGTATACATGGTATTTTGCAGGCAGATGCTCGTTTTCTCTGCCCACGCTCTGAGCTGTCTGGAAGCAGACTCACTGTATTAGTAGGGCACCATGCCTGAGCTAATGCGGTGTGCCTCACAGAAGGGCTTGTTGCCTTGCAGTGGGTGCTTTGCTATCCATGGCGTTAAGGCTTCCATCCAGCTCGGAGCACAGGCAGAAGCAAGTCTTGGGCTGCCAGCAGATTATGTATTGTTGGCACAGCCAGGATGTAGCCTTTTTCAGAGGTGGGAGACTTGGGCATTGCAAACCTTTCTTGAGTTGAAGTATGTAGAAGTACAAAGTACGGAAAACCAAAGTGGAGGAGGAATATTTCTACTGAGAGCTGATGTCTTTGCTGATCAGTGCTTTTGCGCTCTCCGCTTGCATAGCCGTGGCAGCATACTCTTGTTTTTTGTTTGGGTTTTTTTTGAGTTTTTTTAAACTCCCAGCTGCTTTCAAGGGCCTCCAGTGTCTTTGTAATAATGAAGAACGTGGGCACCTGTCGAAGTAGCTTGCAGCAAGGAGGTGGAGCCAGTCTCATGATAGCTGCCAGCTCTCCATGGATCACCAGAAGTCTTCAGTGAATCTAAATTGGGGTCCGTGCACCACAATTTGAGATTTACTGATGCAGGGAGTAATTAGCAGCACGACAGAGTGTTTATTATTCATAAACATGGCTTTTATTTTAGCTTCCCTCTTAAAATCAATTGCTGAACTTCAGTTTCTCATCAAGGATTTTGAGGAGACTAAAAATATGTATTGTTTTGGTTTTGTTTTTTCCTAACTTGGAACATGGGGATTCCCTGTGCAGGTGTTATGTTGTTCTTTCTGTTATATTATTTGCTATTATTTTTCTTTTTAATATTTATGATGAGTTGGCTCATGCAAAACCCTGAAGGACAAATCCTTTTGATTAACCCAGCTCTCTCCCTTACTTGCAAATCCCAGCTGTGAGTTGGAGTGTTAAATTCTGGAGGCTTTTGTCATCTGGTCGATAGCATGCAAAAAATCTGGAAATTGTGTGCGAGTGATATTCCGTGCGTTTGAGGTCATACATCCTTAAAAGCAGGGGTCTCAATCTTCTCATCTGCGTTTGTAACTTGAATACGGCATAGCAGCATGTTTGTACAGTTGTTGCATCGTTGTTTTTAGGTTCATACTGGAATCTCGTGCATGGATGACAGTGACTGAACCATGTCAACTTTGATGTGTCAGATGCATTGATGGCTGTGATGTTTACAGGAGGTGAAGGAAAGAGTTGTAGTTAGTAATCTAGATTATAATACAGAGGATTAATATGCTTACTAAAGTAACATTTGAAGTATTTGCTGCATTTCGAAAGCACCTGTAGCATTTATTACATACACAACAAAAGCCTCTGTGGTTTTGTTTTTCTTTCAGTCCTCTCCTATTGCGTCTCTTGCAGCAGTATAAAAAATAAAAATAAAAATCGGAGGCCCTGTGACTATTTTATTTTAGGTAACCCAAGTGTAGAGGAGTGTGAACAGGAAGCACTTATTGAACGGGGTGACTCAGAGAGCAGTAACTGCATGGTCACACAATATCTCCTGTGAGCTGAAGGGCTGTGATGCCTCGGGAAGGACGGGGCCAGCTCCTGGAATCCTGTCCGGCCGGCAGCTGTGTCGGCCGTATACATATACAGGGCAGCTGCAGAGCCAGCTGTCGTTTGGTGTGAATCATACGGCAGGGGATGCTGTAAATAGACCAATGTGGGGTAATCTAATACCTGGCAGCCTTTTGATTTTTACTGCAGGCCCTTTCCCTCGTTCAGATAATTAAGGGGAATAATTAGTGAATAAAGAGAGGCAGAGTGCATACAATTGTTACGTGGAGTGTCTCGATGCTTCTTTTTTCTGTGCAAAACCTCTATCAAGGTTTGTAAGAGGTTCAGATTCTGCTTTTGTTAAACTTTCACTGACTTCGTTTGGCTCTTTCACCCTTTTAATTTTGAGTGTAAAAGTATTCTGAATTGTAGCAACGTAAAGCTCACACAGACACCATGCAACAATAAAACACGATGGTGGTGCAGTTGTGGTTTGTGCTTTTAGCAAGAGTAAGCAGTTCAGTGCAGACTCGTGGAAAGAGTAAAGATGACAACTAAAACCTGAGGACAGGGTCTGGAACATGAGACTGTTAGTGTCAGCTACAGACAACTGCGTAGGAGACACAAAGTCTAGAGAAGTCCTCATAACATCTACTCCACAAGCCACAAAACACTCACCACTCCCTTCAGCAACCTTCAGTGCAGAAGATCAGAAATGCACTATGACAGGGCTTCGCTGGAGCAAGCAGGAGAGATGGACGGCACTGCTGGGGTCCCGAGTCCTTGCACCAGCTGGGGCTTTGTTAGGTAGAAGTGCCCAGGGGAAGGGAAAAATGAACTGTGCTGGACTCCTTCCACTGTGAGACCTGGCAGAAGTCCACCCCACTGACAATTCCTGGGTTTGCAGCCCTCTAAGCAGAGGCAGAAGTGTTAGAGCTAGTGAGCAAGTGCCTTTGGAGGGGGGCAGATGGGAGGAGGAGAAACATTTCCAGACAATTTGGCTGCCATTTTACGGCCTTACAGCCGGTCAAATGTTAGGAGTGGCATTCTGGCTCTTAGTGTTTAATGTAGGTTAGTCATTTAGTATTTGTGGGTGGTCTTTCAGGATGTGCAGAGCCACCCGTTGCGGGGGGCAGGTTGTTAGGAAGATGATGGGGATGTTTGGCTTGTCGCTTGTGAAGTAACAGGTTGACGGTCTTTTATTTTCTCCCTGTACTGGCTCCTTGGTGATTTGGGGTTTTTCTAAAAAATTGGATCCCATTTGGAACAGTTTGTGATGAATAAGTGAGAATTTAACAGCTGGCTCTGTAACATGAGAACAGTTCTCAGCCTTTTGGCTTTTGAAGGTTGTGCTTAGCATGACCATAATGTGAGGGAGGGTGGGAGGAAGAAGAGAAGGAAGCTGCCGTAATGTACCCACTACCTCCTTTTCCCCTCCTGCTCACCTAGCACAGTGAACGTGGATGCCAGTTCTTTTCCAATGGATCTCCTGCAAATCCTCTGCTGGTAGATTCGGCTGTGACATGTGAAAAGATGAACTTTCTGGGGTAAATTTTGCCTCAAGTTCTGTGTTCATGCCTGGTTTGGGAATGTCTTCTAAAGCCTTTTCCTTACATTTCTGCAGGTGCTGGAAGATAATGACTATGGTCGTGCAGTGGACTGGTGGGGTTTAGGAGTTGTGATGTATGAAATGATGTGTGGCCGGCTCCCATTCTACAATCAAGACCACGAAAAGCTCTTTGAACTTATCCTGATGGAGGAGATTAGATTTCCACGCACTTTGTCACCTGAAGCAAAATCTCTCTTGTCAGGTTTGCTGAAGAAAGATCCTAAGCAAAGGTGAGACTGTAGCTTAATAGTTGCACTCGCGCCCTCAGAAATACCAAAAAAAAAAAAAAAAAAAAAGGAAAAAAAATTCTGTTAAAGGCTTCACAAAGAAGTTAATTAATTGTGCTATGCAGAGGCATGTCTATGAAAGGGAACTATCTTCAAGACAAATGACTTAAAAGTGACTGTTTCTATGCTGCCATATGAAAGGCCCATATCGCCATCACTGAAAAACAATTGAAAATGGTACTGCACAAAGGGCTATTGAATGCACGCATGCCAGTTGTTTTTCTTTATTTAAAGTTGAGGAAGGTATTTAAGACAGAATTGTGGTTTTGTTTCTAATCCATTCAAAATGATCATCCACCAAGATGCAGCAAGCGGACCTGCTCATTTTTGTTTTAACTTTTGACATGAGCTGATGCTGGAAATAGTGACATGAAGCACCTTTGGTGATCAGAAGGCTGAACTTCAGAATACGATGGCTGCCATTAACACAAAACTATAGCCTGGGACAAAGCAAGTTAACCCTGCCTTCAGTCATAACGAATCCAATGGCTGCTGTGGGTTATAAGCTGCTCTACACTGAATACTTTCACCTTCTGTCCCAGTTCAGGCTGCTGTCTGTTTTCTGAATTTTTGGTTAAATCTGTGCCAGTGATTTAGCATCCTGCTTTGGACAGTAGGTGGTGGTGTTTGTACCATGTTTGTGGTGGAGTTTATACCATGCTTAATCTACTTTTCCTATTTCCTCCTTTTGTTTTGGTTTTTTTTTTTTTTTTTTTTTTTTTTTTTTTTTTTTAAAAAGTAACCTTTTTTTTAAAAACAGAAAAAAAAAAAAAAAAAAAACCCAAGTCCTTAATGGCTAACAAACAGAAAATAGAACAAGATCCAAAAAGGATGTTGACCTTCACACAAAGATAATCATCAGTTTAAAAACCTGCCATCTTGTCAACCCAGACATTTTTAAAACAAATAATATCGTGACTCTGCCCCTGATCTCCTGTTGTGAACCTTCCACTGTAAATGGGCCCCAAATAGGAAATCTTTCATGTGAGGTGCAAGCAGAGTATTCTGGTTTGCTTTCTGATGTTTGTTTAGTCTGTGTGCGTGCATGCTCATAGCAGGAAAATGTTTTTTGCCAGTACATGGATACTTGTAACAAGGATTTTTGTCATCACTGGAGGCTATTTCCATCACTATTTTTGATGGAAAATCCTGTTGAGAAGTCTTGTAATGCAAATCCACAATTTGTACTACTGGAGGATTCAACTTAGCGGTGACATGGGGACCTGGGAACAGTTGTAGTCAGGATCATTGCCAGCCTTGTACTAGGTGGCAACAGCTGCACACCCCTCCTGAACCCGGTGCCTGGAAGGGGACCTCCAGGAGAAGGTTGTGTAATTGATTAGCAGCCCCCCCCAGGCACTGTGCTCTGCAAGTGAGGTTGCGGCCCCTGCCAACAGGATTCCTGTCCAGGAAAGCACTGGGTTAAATACAATTGTGACCCTTTTGTAGCTTATTCAGGTGGGGCCTTTCAATCACTGAAAACACAAGCAGCATCTGCTGTAATTTGTTCTTAAAGGAGCATCTCTGATGAACCAAAATGCAATTTGTTTACAAACAAAGAACGCCCACTTGTTTTTAATTACAAGGTTTTCCCAGTGCCAATAATTACTCCACAATATGCTCATTTTATACAAATAGCCACTTCTTCACATGTATCTTCTGCAGGCTTGGAACCAAYGATGCTCTGATCTGTTGGACAGATGATTTTCATGCTGCTGATAGAAATAACTATAGACTAGACAAGCCTGCACACATGCCCGCAGCTTGCTAATTACACTGGTGCTTCCCAAGCTTTTTGGATCATGGACCATTCTTAAATACTGGTTTCTCACCAATCACCGTTCACCCAGCTTTTTAACTGAAGTTGTCATTCTGCAAATCCACTGCGTTTCGTGGTGTTTTGGGCAGTACAGAGAACTGAGCTGGAAGCACTAGGGGTAGAAGTCCTGAGTTCTGGCCTTGCAGTTTTATTTTCTTTTTACTGTGTGGTCTGTGTGCTGGGGTGGGCGCCTGGGATACTTGGTAGTTGACTCATAGTGAGTTCATGGAGCCATATTGAAGAAAAACAGCCAGATAGCTTTCACATTCAGTGAAAAGTTAAATAACGTGCAATAGTCTGGTTGACATTAGCCTGTTGATGATGCTTTGGGGAACCACTATGTAATTCAACAGAAATCCCCTCTTCCACAAAGCCCAGTGGTGGACAGAAGTTGGTGTCATTGTAATGTTGTCTGTGGCAGAAAACATCAGAATTGGCAGCATTTAGTAACCTCTGATGAACTTCAGAGTGGGACGGAGGAGACGGCCAAAGCCATGAGAAAAATGAAACTGGGAGATGTTGTCCCTTCCTATAAAATCCTCAAAAAAACCCCAACAACAAAAAAGGTCGATATAATGAAGCTCAATGATGAGGATATTTTAAGTTAAATATCAAGGAGCTAGGGAATTGTGACCTGCGTCAGTGAATTAAATCTTAAAAATTACCTGTTGTACCTGAGCTGGGTATGTAGAAGCAGTCTTAGTACCAGTTCAGTCTCAAACTTACAGGCATATGGGGAAAATGTGAAGAACAATAAATTGCATTCTGCTTTTAATCATGGCTGTTTTCTAAATTTGGTCATATAAAATCCATTTTGTAAGACAAAAGGAATTTTGAAGTTTCTTTTGGGATTGATATAAGTTTATTAATCTTGTAATGTGAGCCCTAATTCTCCTAAGAAGGAAAAAATCTATTCTGTAAATATTTCCTTTTAATGAGACCTAAAATTCTCCTTTGCTGCTTTGTGACATGGATCAAATGGAAGGAGGTAATCAGAGCATTTTTTTTTCGCAAATAAAACAGCAAAGTTTTTAACTTTTATTATTTCTCTGGCTGTGGAGACTGCAACCTGTGAAAGTGGGCATGGATCAGAGCGCTCCATGTAAACAGGCTAAGTTTAGATGGGTGGGTGGGTTTGTAATCAGTAGAGTGTCTCGCAAGCTCTGAATCTTGGCAGGTTTTAAACTTGAGAGAACTTCAGGATGGTTTCCTCCGAATTTTGATCATGTGTTTTCACTACATGCCTTAGTGTTCCCTGTYATAGGTCAGGGTTGTTCAGCCTCTTTCAGGTGGGGTTTGTCACAAGCTGCTTCATTTACTTCTGTCTTCTGTGGTGCTGTTGGATCTTGCCATTCAGGAAGAATGAGAGGAAGAAGACAGAGCATTTCACAAATGCCTGTTAAAAGATTTAACGACTTCACAGAATTGTAGTTGTGGCTTTGGAGCGCTGAAGCTGGTCGCTGGGAACTGGTCATCAGTCCTTGCAGCCACACACAGAGATCTGGCACTTAGTTCTTTCTAGTGATGGTGGTTCTTTCCACATCCAGAGTGCAACTTTGGCTGCAGACGCTCAGGAAGATCAAGGTCAATCAAGCCTTTAGCTGCATGAAAACCAAACTCCTTGGTTTTTTTCCTTGTGAAAGGAGGCGATTTGTAGTTAAGGTGTATGTCTGTGTCCTCTGTGGTGCTTTGCCACAGGAAAGGGTAGATAGCTTCAGCAAACTTGTTCTCAGAGACAGCTAGGTCTGCAGCCCAGGCAGCTGCTGCTGGAGTTGGAAGAGGTAGAGGAGACACTCATGGGGACTGCAGGGGCCTGGAGGTGGTCTCAGCTAGTGGGTGGCAGGCAGGAGGAGGTAACCTTGAATAGGTGGTCCTCTTAAGCAGCAGACTTCATGCCTTGTGGGCATCCAGAGTTTTGAAACCACTCATGACAAGTGTCTTGTGTTTGCTCTGAAATGTGTGTGTCTTGAGGGCAAAAGTGTTTCTATCTCCAGACAACTCTAGTGTCCTGGGTATCACTTGAAATGCAGAGTGCTCATCAAGTCTTCATACATGGTGCACCAGGTGCTTTGAGGTAGACTGAGATTTAGTTGTTGTATATGATAATTTTAATCTAAATTGTTTCAGTCCAAAGCTATTCAGAATGAGTTTGGACAAACTCAAACAGTTCACCCATAAGAAATCTGAATTGAAGCTGAGGAAAACATAAAAGGCAAATTTAAAGAGATTTTTTTCCCAGCTTTCTAGAAATTGGTAGTTTAGAGACTTCCCAAGCCTCAGACTCCTCAAACATGACTCCTTTGTGGTTACTAATGTTGGGGGTGGGAGCTTTTCCAGTGTTACTGGATCCACTACGTTTGTGTCACACGCATGTGGTTAATGAAGAAGTGGGGAAGTAGAGCTCAGCACAGAGCTGGGAGTTGCATTAGGCTTTCCAAAAGTCTTAAATTCTGAGCAGGAAAGCCCCCAAAGACTGTGCGTACAGGGCTTTGGGAAGAATGTGGCCTTTTCCTTCCAAATCTGGAGTCATCAAATCGTGCTGTTCCCAAAGCCAGCCAGAGCTTCTCTGTGCTGCTAGCGCTGGTCACAGGAAAGCAATGTAGGTGCAGCTCCTAAATCCTTCCCTGTGGCTATTAGAGACCTCTGAAGGTGAAGGCCATAGTAAAAGAAGTTACTAGTCTCCATCCTAACTATCAGAGAAGGAGAAATACGCATCTGTGCACTCTGAGCTGGTGAACACCAATAGCTTTTGCTGAGCTGATTTTCTTGAGCCCGGTGGGCATATTTGCACTGTTGTAGAACCAGGTTTGGGGGCAGGGGTGAGTCAGAGAAATCATGTGAAGACACAATGGCAACAGGAATGGTGCCTAAAACTGTGGCTGTCTTCTCAGATGAGGATGGCGCATGTGCAAATCTGTAAACAACAGAAATCTGTCACCTAAAAGTATGACAGTCTCTTCAGAAGAGGAGTCGCCCACAGTCAGAATCTGTATTGTGGCTCCTAATATGGTGAAGTACGAGCTTATGAATGGGATTATTTGGCAGGGCAGAGTGAAGGCGGTTGCTGCCCGCTTTCCTGTGTTGGAGCCTGGCTGTCCTTACTGTAGAAACTTTTTAACTATAAAACTAGAAGTTTGTGGGTTTCTTCTTAAAGAGCTGGGAATGGAACTGGCTGCTGAGCGCTGTTTACTTTTACATGGAGAAGTACAGAAACAATATTTTTCCTGTGATCCGCTACTTGCAATCTTCTGGCCTGTGATAATACTACTTTCACTGTTGACTGTGTGTTTATACACTATATTTTTTTATATATATATGTAAAAAAATTACACACATTTTAAAAAATATTTGCATATGATTTCTCTGTGGAATGATAGCTGATTGCCCTTGACTCATGGAGCACAGACATTTGTCATTAAATAATTAAAGGGACTTGCAAGCAATACAGAGTTTCATGAAAATTAAAAATGTGGAAATGGTTTCAGTTTAATATTGATGTTGCACTTTATTAATAATTTTCTCGTTGGGATTTAGCTGAAACATAGAAACAAAGCCTCTCAAATATAGATGGAAGTTAAATAAATAACCAGAGTTGTTTGGCAGGTAGTTTTTAAGTAGATGAATTTAGACAGAAGTTTGGGTTTTGAGGATTTTTTGGGTTTTTTTCTTTAATTGCTTTTTGGCCTCTACACTTTCTGTTATATTTCCTTGTATACAGTAAATCTCAGTAGCTATTTCTTTTTAAGTCCTATTTATACTATTTTGGTTCTGTCTGAAGATTTAAATGCACAGAATTTAACTTTATTGTACGAGAATCTTCTAAAGACTTTTACTCCTGCTGTATCTTTCTTCAGTTGTTGAATGTCCTTACGAAAGACAAACCTGCTGCTCTTTCAGTTCTCAGTGGTGTTTAACCATGATTTTTGCGTTAGGTGCTGATTTAATTTTGTTCTCCTTGACAGAGTCCTTTCATAATAATTCTGAAAAAGAAGAGTGTATTTTGGAATAAGTCCATATCCAAAATACGAGGTTTCTATCGTTTCCCCATTCACTTTGAATGGATTCGTTTAATAGTATAGATTTTTAAAAGGTAAGTAAAACATCTGGGGTTTTTCTTGGCATTTCCCTGAGTGTGTATTTGCCCTTCATGGAACAAAGGCTCATATTAGATAACGTATTCTCCAAAGCACTCGTACACGGCTGCAGCCAGCCAGCCTTCCTGCATGCTTCTGCAAAACACGATTCAGGTTCTTCTTAGCTCATGGTCACTCCTGAACTTCTGTGCCGAAGTGCAGTCTGTTGACATCTGTGGATAAAGATGATCGACTCCATCCTCTTCTTCACTGGCCATCGTTATCTGCACTGGGGAAGCAATGAGGAGCCTGGTAGAGACTTGGCAAAGCCTCCAGACCTGTGGGAACCAGCCGAGAGATGATTACTCACAGAGTTTGTCTCTGTTCCCAGGCTGCCCTGGAGTTTGCCTCTGTTCCAGGCTGCTCTGCAGCTGTATAATGTGCAGCCAGGCACATGGGAGAGCCGTTGTCTGGCTTGGTTTGTCCTGTGGGGCTCTAAGGTGAACTTAGGCTTGGTCTTAGAGCTTACCTGGGGAAGGAGAGCATCACCCAACACTTTGCGACTTGAAGACTGGGGATCTTTTCCACATTCCACTGCACTCTTCCTGAAGGAACGTGAGGGAGCAAACCCCTTAGGTTGCTTTGCCACTGAATGAAAGAGGGCCGGGAAGCAAGTATGGACTCTGAACTGCCAGGCACCTCTGCTGCTTGGTCTCTCTGGTACAGCTGTGACCTCTGCCAGCTTGTGCTCTCTGAAGACAGTGCTCGGGCATGGCTGAGAGGGTTGCATGCACCAGGATCCATTCCCAGTCAGCAGTATGGATAAAGCGTCACTGTGTTTGACTCCTCCTTGCTAAACAATCGTCCAGTGCTGTCCCAATAGCATTGTGCCTTCAAACTACGTCCCAGAGCATGCAGTACAGTTGCAAGCTGTCAAAATACCACTTCAATGGCCTGTAGCACAGCCTTCACATTATCTCTGATACTCTGAACCGAAACCCTTCCCTCCACCCCCATGTATTAGGGCCACAGGGTTACCGCGTGTGACCTGGAGGACATTCAGGGCCAGCTGTGCAGCAAGGATGAAGCCTGGCTGGCAGCTTGGCTTCAGGTTCGAAGAACAGTCCTTGGCCCATTTTTCTCTAGCCTTGGTCACGTAGAGCTGTTGTTCCAAGCTCTTAAAATAGGGATAATTCCTCAATCTACCAGTGGCACTAAGAAATCAGAGAACAAGCAGATACTAGAGGTCAGCCTGGATGAACATGGTGACACCTCTTGTACTTAAAATCCTGAGCATCTTCTTAACCTTGTTACCTGAAAGTAAGTCTCCTGCTGATTACTCAGTATGTGTTTTGTTTTCTCACTGCATGCCTTTGCTTGCAGATGTGGTTCAATCTTTTAGAGAACATTTTAACCTCCACAGCAAAATTTAAGCATCTGTTAGCTCAAGACTGCAACTAAACTGATTGCATCTATAAGCTGTGTGGACAGTTTTATTTTGGAATAAAAGTGCTTTATCTTGATATACCTTAAGTCAATAAAACACCCTTTGTGCTTTTGTGAAGCCAAGGAGGAGGAAAGATTTGCATACAACACGATATTATCACTGCAGTTGTCAACTGTTTTCTTTAATGGAAATTTAAATCAGGTTGCATAAATCAGTTTGTCTTAAAATCCTTGCCTCTCTTACACTTCAAAATCAAATTCAGTTTTACTGCTGGCATTATGCTGCTCTAGAAAATTGTAAGGGGTAGTCACTTACTAATTTAGAAAAAGAGAAGGGTGTGTGGCTCAGACCTTTTACTTGCAGGATCTGCTGTGGTCCCTAGGACAGCATCTTTCCTGAAGGGCAGGTCTTTTGAATTGTGATTATTGTTTTTTTAATTTGTTTGAGAGAGACCTTTATTCTAATTCTATTTGTTAGTGTGTTTTCAAATCTTTTAGTGGAACTGTGTTGAAGCCTAAAATAGACTATCCTGCAGCCCTTGCACAAAAACCAAATATGAAGCAAATGCTAGAACTGCTCCCAAATGTATTATATAAAACTCAGAATTTCTTTACTACCGTTTAATAAAAATTGTATGAGAAAAATAACTGTACTCAAACATTTAATTACTTATTTTGCCCCTAACAGGTTAGGTGGCGGTCCTGATGATGCCAAGGAGATTATGCAGCACAAATTCTTTGCTGGCATTGTTTGGCAAGATGTATACGAGAAAAAGGTACTTACACAACTGTTCTCCCAAGGTGAATTGTAGCTGTGGATATACTGAATGTTTCAAATTCTGTTGCCCTCAGTAAGGTACACAGAAGCCCTCCACAGAAGAGGTTTGCAATTGTTTTTAACAGGCTAACTTGCTTCGTGTTTCTTAAAGTACTGTAATCGGATTACTTCTGAACCAAAGCTTTTTTTTTTTTTCGCCATGAGAGGAATATCTCTCAATGACATACTTGTTTCTGTGACTGAATAAATAGGATGTAACCAAAATTGCTTCCAAATTTAGACGGCATATAAGCTTTTAAAATGGCTTTTCCTGTGAATTCTTGTTGCAATTCCTTGCTATCAATGGATGTATCCCTTGCAAGCCCAGGAGTTATTGTTGGTTCCTGAGCATCTGGAAGCAAAACTTCCTAGAAGCAGTAGTGGAAGATGGGCTGTTTGTTCCCTTTGCATTTTTCCCATCTTGAGTGATGAAATTAGACTGAATAGGCAAGTGCAGAGAAGTGTAGGCTTTTACATCAATCCAAGCATAATGTTTTTTTTATTTTTGGTGGCAGAGGGCTGATGTGAAGTGTCTGCACTTCATGGTGTTTCTCATTTGTTTTCCTTGAGACCCACTGAGTTTGTAGGCTTTCCAATGGGAGCCACTGAAGTCAAAGAGCCCAGCCCTTTCCGTATGAGTGTGTTTCATCAGTTGTCTATGCCTCACTGTCCCTTCATTCACAGATAACTTATTCCACTCCTCCAAGATGCCCTGCTTCATGCTCTCAGGGCGATCTGCTGTTGTCCTCTCCCACTTGATTCTCACCAGCCACATTTTCCGTAACGCTCATGTGAAATGCAGCTAACTAAAATGTGGGTCTGGTGATTGAAGGCTCCCATCTACTGGTGCCACATGATCTCACTCAATCCCAGCCTTTCCCGATTTCCCTCCTTCCCCCCACAGCCCCTCATGATATCAGATCTCATTTGATCTCTAAATACAGTTTAGTTCTCCTTCCAGTTGGTAGGAGCAGGTAAGAAACATAGCAGAAACTGAGTTTTAAGTCTTTGGATTCTTTCGGTAAAACTAATACAGTGATCTATTAGCAATGTTTGTATTCTTAAAAAAACAGAGCGTACATAACACTGCTGATTTCCATACCGTAGTGGGAGAATTGTCCAGTGCCTCTATACAATACAAAGAGTGCTCTGTTGCCTTCTCTTCTTTCACTTCCTCACAGATTTGTGTGGCTAAAGGGAACTGAAAAATCATAAAATAAGTTTTTGTGCCTTGAAAGTGTAGATAGAGTTTAGACCTCTGTCCTTTCAAGCATCCCTTGAGAGCAAGCTGCATGCAATCATGAGGGCAGGAGGGAGTTGCGTGGAGTTCATTCAGTATAATGTAAAAAGTATAGCTGAATTACTGTTCTAAACAGGAGGTTATCCCCATTTTCACCCAGCTGACACGCTGAATACTTGGGGTTTTGCTATTTTTTTGCAGTTTAAGGTAAAAAGTTGGTAACAGGGCTCAGACGTCTTCAGTGAAGTTGTTACTTGATGGTAGTCCTGCTTCCCTGAATGGAGGAGAAATCACACAAGCTGGAGGCAACTTGTTTATCCATAGGACTGAGAAAGCCTTCGTAAATTGTGCCATAGTAGTACTGACTCAGATTGCTGTGGAAACTACCAGGAAATTCCAAATGTTACATATTTTGGAGAAAACAGTGTGTTAATTGAGACTATTTCTGACCTTGGCATATCCAAGGAGGCTGGATTCTGGTTTTGCTCCTGTCCCGTTAACATGTGTATCTGAAAGTGGATGTAAACCATTACCTACTGTAGAAATAGCCATGCTGTGCAAATGAAGAGATTTCAAAAAGCCTGTGAGTAATTGCTGCCTACGTTCTGGGTGGTCCAAAGAGAATCTTGCAGCATTTACCTGAAATGCAGTCTCACGGATAAAAGCTGAATTTTGTCAGCTGCCTAGAGGTGTTTATGTGCTAAGCTTGGTTACCCACTATCTCCAGATAATGGTGAATATGTTTATGAATATAGGCTTGGGGTAATCGAGAACACTTCCTTTGTAATTAAGCTTTTTGGAAACATAGTTTTGCTTTGAATTACAAGGAGTTTTGAGTAACTGGGGTTGTCCCAAGAATTTAAAATATTCATTAGACTCTCCTGAAAGAGTGTTTTTATTTGTCTCTGGTGGAAAGAAAGGTGCGATTTAATTTGCAGTATTTTGCCACCCACAAGCAAAACATACGCAATGATATTTTAATCACATGGTTTTTTCTGGTCTTTTTTGTCTCTTAAACCAACATAAGCCTGCAGGTATCATGCTGGTCTGCAGCAGTGGGAAGCTACAGGTGGCACCTCTCTGCCAGTTGAACTGCAGAGCTATTGCAGTGACAGCTTTTCAGTAAAGCAACATATTTTCTTGGTAAAGCCAGCATTAGAGCTTTCTGTGGCTTCCCCTCTGTTTCCAGCTTAACGTTATGAATTTGACAGCTAGGGGAAAAAAAAATTGTCTCGTGGGTGCATCATAATCTGTCTCAAATTGCTTTTAACAGATACTAAAATAAAAGGGAAAATGATACAGGCAACGCTAGCCCATTACATGTGTGTCTGACTTAGGATTGCTGCTCCGAGTCGTTCTGATGTGCATAGTTCAGGTGTCTGCTGCAGTGCCCAAGTCCTAAATCACTCTGTGCTGTGCACAGCAAGCTAGAGCAACTGGGAGCATTGCAAGTGCCAAAACCACCATTAGCTTAAAAGGACAGATACAACTTCACACACGCATGCACACACAGCTTGTCAAAAACAAACCAAGGTTCGCTTTAAGGAATAGGCAGACAACTGCTATAAGGAGAAAGAGAATAGAGTTAAAATGTGAAAGAAAGAATGCTCATCCTCAACAGGGTTTTTATACATAATATGCTGCTTTGACTTGATTGAGAATAGTAGTATTAACATTATAATGCAAAGCATTCCCTCTTCAATAGCTTCAGGAGGACTGTAAGGCTCAGAGTGACTTGTGGCTTCGGGATATCCTGTTTCCTTTTCCTTTTTAAATTCAGGACATAAAGACCACTTCTAAGGACCTAATTTTTTTCACAGGAACATTTGCCAGGCTCCTTTAAGCCATCCTTGGGCACAGAGGATCATTAATAATTCAAAAAAATGATGATGAATATATACTGTAATTGTGTTCTCTTACAATAAACAGAATTTTTATGTCCCTTAATTTTTAAAGATTGGTTTTAAACTGTAGAATGTTTCTTTGTATTTGGAAATATCGCCTTATGTGTAGATTACACTTCTTAAAGTCTCTCCATTGAAAATGAAGGACCTTCATTGGTTTGTTGTTTGTAAGACAGGATGACGCTCTGTTAGGTGCTCTCAAAACAGATCAGAAAAATGATCCTGGCGAGGGAGCTTGAAGCTAGTGCTTTTCTTATTAACTGACTTGCCAAGCAAATGATTCTTCAGATCTAAGCTGGAGGAAAAGTTGGGGGTGGGGAAGAGGTGTTTTGTACACTCAAGATTTGCAGGTAGTGATTTCTGTCGGTGGCGTTCTTATTTCTGTAAGAGCCAGAAGTGCAAGTCTCAGGGTCACTGCTTAATTCCAGTTGGAGCAATTTACCATTTGCCTTGATAAACCTTTCCCTGCAGTTTCAGATTGGAAGCCATATACTTCCTCAATCACGCTCCAAAATTGTTGCCTGGTGTGGCTCTGTGCTATTAAAAGATGGCCATGCTTAACCCCAGCGGTGGGCGAACTGAAGCCCAGTGCTGAGAGCTATTACATGTCCTCTGTGGGAGGGCTAAGAACAGTGTTTACATTCTGTTTCTACCGCATCGTGCAGTGGGGAGGTGAGAGAGGTCTGAATCCCAGCTCTGTAGCCCTCCAAAATTGTACGTGTTCCAACTTTGTGCATCTGTATGCAACCAGCTCTGCCACCCCGCTTCCCAGGCATGCTCCTCCTCCGGCCCCCGTCAAGCAGCTCCGCTCCATCTGGAGTTCCTCTTGCCAGAGCTTGCCTAGGTACATGTGGATGATTTCTAGCCTGTCTGCCCAAGCGAGTGTCAAGAATAAAACCCAAATAGTGCAACTCGTGGTGTAACAAGAGGAGAATGTTCACCACTAAGCATGCGCAATTTTTTGTAAGCACTCCAGATTTTCTAAGTTCAGAGTTGATATCAAACTGCTTTTGGGGACCAGGAGTATAAATGCTTAATGTTGCTGCTGCCTTGTCCTAAATTCTCCCGGGTTGGTCTGACCTGCAGCACAATTGCAGTCAGAGCTGCATGGGCACAGTAGCTCTGTAGCTGAAATTTTTTGGTGAACATTACAACCCTTGTGGTGATACGCAAGTCTAGCTGATCAGTTTGGTGTCACTGAGCATCTTTCTTACTCATTTTCATCCTCCTCAAGCATAAATCTGACTAGATGCAGTTGACAATTTCCATATAATTAGGTGGGGAACCAGTATATACTATTATTTTTAAAATTTGTAAGCATGTTAGTTATTACTTGAAGAAATGTTAGGATTCTAGGTTTTTCTTTGTGCAATTAAATCCTAGAGACAAAATGCCTTAAATGCCCCATAAATCGGAAGTGCACACCTAAATAAATACTTTTTACTGTATATGGTTCCTTCTCTATGAACTGGCATTTTTTAAACTTATTTTAGGAATGTAGGAAAAGGCACTGTAGCTTATAACTCTATTTCAAATTCTGCCTGTTTCAAACAGTACTGCAGGAACCTGTAAATGGACAGTATTTTTTCTTGCTTTTCATAGCTTGTACCTCCGTTTAAGCCACAAGTTACATCTGAAACAGATACAAGATACTTTGATGAAGAATTTACAGCACAGATGATAACAATCACTCCTCCTGACCAAGGTAAAGTTTTCCCACATGTTGCCCACTATGTTCTCCAGACGACCAGAAATAATTTGCTGTAATGTTACCTGGTCTCTTTAGACCATGTGAAAAAGCATCAGTTTAAACTTGCTGGTTTTCCATATATGTATTTGACCAAGAAGTTGGTAAACTGATAAGAAACTTTCCAATTTGGGAAATGAAAAACCTGTTTTAGAAGATAGTGAAATTATTTGTACTGTTGTCTTTTCCAAATCTGCACATTCCCACTGGAAAGTAATTCTGTTCATGAGTTTTGCATGTGTACATCTGCACGCACTCTGTGTATATGCAAGCAGTCAATTGAGTATGGACTAACGTCCATATTCAATCAAAATATATTTTATTTTCATGGTAACTGAGCACATTTGATGCTCTGAAATAGCAATTGCCAGGAATTCAGAACACTGAMTGTGGATTTAAGCAATGCGGCTGCTAGCAATTTTAAATGGACATCCAAACAACTGTTTACATACGAACAACTGTTTACATGCAACAATCAGGATCTTCTGTGATGCCCATTTAATGGGGTGAGATTTAAGATTTCCTGTTTCTTTGTCCTTTCAAGTTGTGGAAGAAAAAGGCAACAGTGAAATTTTCTGAAGTAACTTTACCATGCATTATCTTATTGTTTGTTTACTTAAAAAGGTAGCAAATGTTGTCTACTGTTTTTTTTCATTTTTCAGATGACAGCATGGATTGTGTAGATAATGAGAGAAGACCTCATTTTCCTCAGTTCTCCTATTCAGCCAGTGGAACCGCTTAATGTTTTGCAATGTTTTCCCATTCAGAAACAAAACAGACTGCATTTTGGGGACCTTACTTCAATGGACACTAGAGAACTTTCTATATTATCTGAATTACAAACTGTGTTTGTATTACGATTTAGATGAATTTGTAGGAAGCCTCACAGATTCTGTATTTAAAACAATTCTTTGATGCATTTTTGAGAAGGAAAACAAATCCATTCTTAAAGTATTACGTCAAGGCTTTTATGCTGAATGACCATAGGTTTTTAAGAATATACACCAAAACTGTTTACTTTAGAAATAATTAAGGTATTCAACATATCAGCAACTCTGACCAGAAAATCCCCTTATTTTATTTATTTCATACAGTTCATTATCTAAATATAGAATCTGCACTCTGAACAATTAGATTTATATAGGAAGATATAAGACTTTAGTAGCTAGTGCAATAATGTAAGCAACAAAGTGAACAAACTCTGGAGGGTTAAGGTTCAAACTCATTTTGGACAGCAGTGAAATGTCACCCAACTCCAGAAAACCAACTATAGGAACAGCATTAATGGCCTCAGTGAGGTAAATCAAAAAGCAAAAGTTATTTTTGTTATAACATCTGCTACAAGACATTACATATCAAACTGAATCCAGTGGAATTGCCACGTCGTACAGATGAGTATTCCATTCTAGACAGTGCATTTAATTATTCCATTTGTGTAGAGTTTAGGAATACTTCATAGGATTGGCTTCTCAGAACCTAGAAAATGCTTGATTTATCAATCTAATATGAAATGCAACAACGCAAAATCACCCACTTTCACCACTGTATAAAAATACCGTACAGGTCTAAGTGAGAAATCATCTTAATGAGTGAGTCAACCAGACAAAAGTACATTTTGGCACTGAAGTAATGACTTGTTGCCGCTTTTTTTTAATGAAAAGATATATGAATATATATAAACACTTAATGATTTTTTGCATCATGCCAGATCATTTCTTCTTTCTTGAGTGTGCATTAAAGGTATCAGCCAACAGTTCATGGTGCCTTCTCACTCCTGAAGATTCACTTTAACAGTGTTTCCCATGTGTAAGAAAAAAACTAGGTTGAAACTTCATATGTGTTTGAATAATAATGGTGTTCAAAAAGTGAATTTTTTTTTTGTTTTTGTTTTTCATTTTTAATCTTAGTGGAAAATTCCCCACACCCTATTTTTGTTGTATCATGTTTCTTTGTAATTTTCATAAAAGCAGTCTTATTCTGTCTCTGCTGCGAATGAATTTATTCCATTGTAGGTTGCGTTCTCTTAAATTGCTTTTTTTTGTTTTTCATTCTCTTGACTGTATAAAAAATGATGACATGTACTGCAGTTAACTAGCATTTAATTTTTTTATTTGAAAGGGAGTATGTTATGAAAACCCTCGCTTCCCCTTTCCATCAGAAACTGCTGTGTTTGCACAGAGAGCCCATCATCTTGACTTTTTTTTTTTTATCAACGTTCAACTCTAGTATTTTTACTCATGATATGAAAGTTTCCCTCCAAATACTTAAATAAAAATTGCTTTAACAAGTTAGGTTCTTATTTCTTGTGGTAGGAGCCTTCTGAATTTGTAGAGATGCAACAACTGCTCCAGTTTCTTCAGTCTGATGTGCACATCACTGAGGAATTTAGGCTTTTCTGCCCCTTCTCAGTTGTTTCATCTCTGTGCTGATCATTATGCAAAGATAATTTTGGAAAATGTTTGCTAAAAGAAAATTTCTGTGCCAGAAATAGTTTGTCTTGAGGTGAATGAGGACAGGCCTCATTTTGCTGTCCTCCTGATGCCAGTGCGATTGTGTTACTGAGGCCCTAATCTTCAAAGGTATTTCTATTCCAGTCACTTGGGCCAGCGTACAATATATAATACTGCATTTCCTTTCTAGGGACTAATATTAATTGCTTCTAGGAGGTAGTTATACAAGGCTGGAATGTCCTTTTTCAAACAAGAATACAGAGAAAAATACAAGAACGTCCAAGAACAACTGCAGTATGCTTCAAACTAAGCACAGAAGTTGCAACTGTAGTAAGCCATTAAACATCCAAAACATTTTTTGGTTCAAGGAATAGGCTGTAATTCCCAGTAGAATTTACTGCACATTTTATGCAAGGAGGGAAGGTGAAAGGAGGGATCTGTGTCTCTGTAGAGGATACCTTGCACTGATGCTGGACAGCCTATCCCCTTCTGCAAGCCTGATCTTCTAACTGCTCTCCTTCCTTTGCTTCCAAGACTTCATCTGAGTTTGCAGCCAGCCCAGGGATGAAGTCCAAAGAACTCTTCTGCAAGTCTACAAGCCCCGACACGTTCCGAACTAACACACTTCGTGCATCCAAATATAGGCAACACGAATGAGCAAAGGTTACCATCATCTGCCCCAGGAAAATCTGGTCTTCCAAATGCAGGAACAGACATGGATCGGGTTGTTCGGTTAAGGCTGATTATGTCTCAGAACAGTATTTTTCTGCCAGTTGTTGCTAATGGATTTTTGTTTTAATTCCCATATATAAAATGGAACTTAAAGCTGCCAAAAAAGTCTGGGAACCTTAGTACTGTTAGCAACAGTGAGCTGTGAGGGCCACACCTGAATGCAGGGTCTTCTGGATATTTTCCCTCATTTTGCCTGTGATTATTCAAAACGCCTTGTCTGTCATCTATAATTGAATGATTACCGGCGTTACAGCTGTCTACCTGCAAACGTATGGTGTGTTCTTCAAATTTTGGTTTAGCACGGAAAATGACGAGTAGCATATCCATCACTGTTAGCATCCTGTTGTCTTTCCCTGCCTATCACAAAAGTCTGTGACCTGAGTGCCATTCACCTCTGATTGCTTTTGTACCGTATATGCAGAGACTGCTTAAATCTTGCACGTTCCTTTAGCTCTTTTATTTGAAAACCCAAAACTTTTCTAACTATCTGTATAGCCAAAACCTCCTCATTCTTCCTTCTGTCATTGACAAATGTCATCTTGCTCTGGTGTTGTACATTGCACTTGGGATGCACCATCTTTGCTGCAGAACCCTGGTAGTATATGTACGTTACAGCCCAGGAACTTGGTTGTAAACTCAGGTTGGGAGAAAAATAGAAAAAAACTTTTGCAAGAGCAAATAAGTAACATGCAGTTCTCTGTGTGCCACTGACTGCGGTCAGAAGACAAGGTCAGCTGAGCACTGGTCGAAACAGAGATACAGGGCTGCTTGTGCTATTTGGGGTTAAGAGATACTGGCAGAAGCCAGGTAATTCTGCAAATTCCGTTTTATATTATCTTGTGTAACTAAAACATCCAGTACAATCCCATTAGGATATGGCAGGCTGTTCTCCCTTTAAACTGGGCGAAGATCACCATGGTTTATAGCATTCCCAACTCTGCACAAACTACGACCTCTCACCCCCCCCCACAATAAAATAAACTGCTCACTCTTCCTTTTTCTTTCTACGCCATCACCCCACGTGCTCTCCAGCTGCTGCATTGCCCTCATGCAGGCCTCGAGTATCTCAGCTGCTATTTGAATTTGTTCCCGGTTTTCCACCTGAGAAACAAATTACGATAGTTTTTGGAGGTTTGAGGGTAAAAACTTTCCTTGATTGTTTGAATTTGATGATCTTTGTTTTAACTGGGGGTGAATTTTCTTGTCTGCTACTTTGGATTACTTATGTGCATTTAAATGCTCAGTACAAGAGTACTGTATTCTTCATACTCCTAAGTGTTTGTGGGTTTTTTTTAAATCGTTGTCAAAGAAAATACCCATTGCTTTTTAGAGAGCATATGCTAAGGCAGATTTTTATCTCCAGTAGCAAGGTTTAGGATGGTGGTCCCAAATTAGAGGTCACAACCTATAGCGGGAATGGAAACTCCAAGGAGACGGAGTTGCAGAAGAGAAGCCCACACACGTAAAGTGCCTGTGAGAGTGCCATGGGTTTTCTGCCTGAGAAGTTTGGGAAATGATAATTTAGGAGGAAGGTTTGATTTATTTCACTGTATCTAAAAGAGCTTCAGAGGTAAAAACACATTTGAAGAAATGGGCAAATGTGGAAGGATCTTGTTTCCTCAGTGTTGCAAATGAGTGTGTTTGTCTTCCACTTTTAGCTCAATTTTCTTAATAACAGGGAGGTTAATTGCCACTAGAAGTAAAACGAAAAGAACACACAGTGCCTATAGCAAATGGGAGCTTATTATCCCCAATGCAGCTGAGTGTACAGACGTTCGGTAGCTCTGTCTAATAGAACATATGTTGCATCCTAATCAGGTGATGACTAGTTGCTCTGTGTCTGAAATCATTTTAAACAAAAACATTTTGTTGTAGTCCCTGCATGCCACTTTTTTTTCCCTTTTTTTTTAATTTTAATTTTTGTAACTGCTGGTCACCATCCTGGTTTTGTGGGCATGGTGGGTTCTTTCTTGAGGACCAGATCAAGGACTTTGTATGTGAAGACACTACTTCCCTCTCTGGTTTTTCAGCATGCTTGTAGCTTGGTTCTCAGTTTCTCCTTCGCTGAAGCACTGCTTCACGTGGTTGTCTGCCTATTACTGCTCACTATGTGTTTTCGCTAGAGATGGACTTTATGAACGTCTTCCTGTGTTAAATGTGACCCTGGTCTATGCTAAGATTCCATTTTTACGAGTTTTTCCACACTGTTCATGTCTTCTGTCATATTACCGTAACTGCTTGTATTTTGCATCTTCATCAGGTCTTTGAGTTTGTTTCAAGAAGATAATGACTGCACAGGCAGCAGTTGCTGGATTTTCTGAATTTTGAGGGTCTCCCAAATTCTGCACATTTTTAAAATAATAAGTAACTTTCACCCCACAGAAGATACTGTAATTATTTTGAGTACAAGAGTGAAAATTCTTCACAGAAACAGGAGACACAATCCCTACCCCAAATGTTGTGATCTTTAGTTATTTCTAAACTCTACCATATCTATTTCCTTGCACTATTATGTTCTTACAGTACTGATGCTGTTAGCCAGAAAACTGTTGTGTAGTACTGAGAAAACCTGTATCAGAACAAAAATAGTGATTGCGATGGGAATTTGTCGAAATTGGATGAAAATGATCAGAAAACATGTGCTTAAACATTATATTGTTTTGGAAAAAAGCAAAACCAGTAATACTGTTCTTCCTTCAGCTTATTCAAGTACAGCGATTGGAACAAATTGGACTCCTTTGGGGAAATCTTGCTGCCCATGCTTGGAGCAGGGGCACTGGGCTAGACAATCTCCAGAAATCCCTGCAAAACTCAACTAGCCTGTGAGTCTATTTAATGATTTAGGTCCTGGATTTGAGAGCACATGCTTTAGTGATGGAGGTTCTTCATGGTTTTTTTTTCCTGTTGTCTCTGGTATGTATTTGTACGTCCAGACTGACATGACCTGTCTACTACTTTCATACAATCTATGTGACTCAGCACCAGCCTTGCTTTGAGATGCTTCCAGTAGTACAAATCCTGCATTTTTTTTCTCATTTTCTTTTATGTCATTGGCCCTGGTCATGCCAAGGTCACTGCACTTACTGTTTTAAGCAAAGTATGTATCCTTGTGGAATTCGTACATGTTTTATTGCATTGTAGTTTTGTAAGTAATTTTCTCAGGAATATGAAGAGTACATCGTATTCTAGTACATCGTCACTTACTGAACTGGAGGTTGTCCGCGCATTCCTCTAAAGCAGGAACACCAGCGCTTGCCCGTGCATTGCTTGAGGTGGGTGCAGGCAGGCTGGATACTCTAGGTTTCCTCCTGGCATGACTAGGAGAGAAAACCCTGAGTGATAGTTACTCTTTCAGGTGAAGGATAGAAAACCCTGAGTGATAGTTACTCTTTCAGGCGAAGGATGACGTCTGCTTTGCATTAGATTTGCACTCCAACAGGATCCTTTGGCTGTTTCTGAAAGGCTGCATTAATAGCATCACCACCAGGCACTTTCATCTCTGCTTCATTTTGGTGGTTGCAGGGTTTTCCTTTCCACAGTGTCATGCCCAAAATAGATTCCTTTAATGTTCTTTTCACCTGTCTGACACAGGTCACTCAGAAATTGTTTCTAGTGCAGGCTGGAGCTGCCAGCTGCCTTAATGTGGCTGGCACCTGGAGCTTCACAGCTGTACCCCGTGGATTTATGTATGCTTCCAGTTTGCTGACGGCTGTTGAAAATGCCAGTTTGACTTGGGCCTCCTGACAGAATTGAATCCAGCAGCTCACCATGTCAGCAGCGCCTCAGTCCGGTGCCCCAGAATGGCTTAGGGCAAGGTCTGCGCTGTAGAGGCTCCTTAGCCTGAAATTGGCTTTTTGTTTTTAATACAGCGAAGTGCAGATCCGACTATGAAGAACAATTGCAACACCTTTTCCTACAYGCAGGCCTGGCATGTGAGTGATTTTTTTTTTTTTTAATAGCTAGCAAACTTTTCTACTGTGTTTGATAAATTGCTCCAATGATTTTAAAGGCTTTGTGGATGTGCAGAAAGATCAAAACATAAGCCCTTTAATGAACTTTAATAATGAAAATGGAGTGATACTATTCTTAAGATGGTTGCAGCATATAGTAAGCTTTCCATACGGTATGTTCAGCTGCAATTGTTCCTTATTCTGATATTACTGGGGGAAATGAAACTAAACAGGAAGACAGGAATACCTGCTGACAGTCCAGTTATGAGTATAAAAAAAAACAAAAAAAAAAAAAAAAAAAAAAGGAAAGAGCAAGGTCACTTGGTGCAACTGCAGACTGGAAAGTTGCAGAGGAAGGGAGGTATAAGAAAGCAAAACAAAATGTACTTATTTACACAGGTGAGGTTGTCATAATTTAATGTGTAACTAAGATAAAGGGATTAAACGTAGTATCTCCTTTTACTTGATTGTAAAACTTGAAATCACATTACCTTTCCAAAGTTTTACTTTCTGTGCTCATTTGCTCAGCTGTTAAGGAAGTRGAGATCAAAGGTGACTGCTTGTTACTTAAAATGGATTTTTTTTTTTTTAATTCTAGTAAGCAGCAAACTGAGTTGCGATGTGGGTGATGCTTCCTGAGTTTTCCAGGTAACTGAGAAACTTGTCACATCTGTGTTTTGTTGGAGGTAGGAGAGGTATCCTAACACTATAGGAAAGCAGAGACTGACTGATAAAGTCAGTGTGTGAGTGACACAGTGTTGTCTGGGGTTCCTCTGTGCAAAACAGTCATGTCAACTTTCTTTTCAGATCAGGGCTGGTGGCCCAATTTTTATTAGCAATCTCTCAATAATGAGAAAAAACACAGGCACATGTTACAAGAAAGGAACAAGGATACTGGTTTAAAACATGGAGAAAACCCTAGATATAAATACACCTATTTTTCTAACAGGTTCAGCTGAAATTTTCACAGTACCGAGATGCATGTGTGCACATGTCTAAGTAGCATATGATACGGGGATGCAGTCTGGTGGAGGCCCCGAGCACTCGAGGGCTGCTGGAGAGGAAGGCTGTAGCAGCACAAAGAGGCTTCCAACTCCCCATCTGGAAAAATCCCCCACAGGAGCACAGGCAATGGTAATGCCATCTGTCTGTCTTCTGCAGAGCACATCTCCTCTCCTGGGAGCAGGAAAAAAAGCTGGCACATGGAGGTGGGCTTTCACTTCCCTGCTGCAYGGAGGTTGGATGCAGATTGCTGGGTGTTACCTGTAGAGACCAGGCTGCTCCATTCTGTCCCCTCTCCCTTTTTTTAGTCCATTTTGTCTGAATTCCAGTTCTCTTTATTTCTCTTTTTGACTTTTTCCTTATGACACCTTCCTTCCCAGCAGACAAGAAACAATGGATTTCTTCCTCCTCTTCTCCCCTGCCTCCTCTCATTCTTTTTTATGCCTTCTTAGCCTATTTCAGATCTTCTKCTGCTGTCCCTTCTAGAGGCTGTGTTATGAACTGACATAGTATCTCTTACTTTAATTGTTTTCTCTTGGCAAGTGTCCTGATGCTGGATGCTCCTTGGGTCGCTGTGGAGACTTCRGAGACCCAATATACAGCTAAGCTCCCTTTTAAATGGTAAAAGGAAGCTGCAAGACCCTCTTTCCTTGGTGTCTCAGGCAAGTGCAGATTTAATGAGCAAAAGGAGGTATGGTAGTTAAAGCCTATAGTGTAGTCCATCCTTCTCCCACCAGCACTATCTGGTGTGGCACACAAACTGGGAGAAAGTCCTGGCCATARCCTGCAGTGTGGGGTAGGACTGTGCCTGCCGCTGGTCTGGGTGGGGTGGCTTTCCTAGAAGATACAAAATACTGAAGACAGCCGAGTATTTGACTTTAGGGATGGACATACTAGCTGTACTCTTATCAATGAAATCTTATTTTGGGTACTACAGTTCCTTAATGTAGCAAACCTGGGTGAGTTAATTCTGTCATCTGACCCAAACCTATAGGACCACTTTACATTGCCTATATAAACCTGCATCCTCAGGGTTTCCTGTAGAGTGTTGACTGATGTGTTATGGCATGAAATACTGGCCTAACCAAAGAAAAGAGCATGTCTCCCATCAAGTTTTAAAGTGACTTCCTATTCTTATCGGTATTTTTAACATCCTTTCTGCTGCGGAAGCACAACTAGAAATCACTAGGGTAAGAAGAAGAGATAACTGCCCAGCACCTTTCGTCATTCACTCCTGTTTCTTTAGTAGAGTTAGAAGGGAGTCGCTTTCAAAAAAAAATCTGGTCATCCCTTGCTATCTGGCATCCATTTCTGTTCCAGGGCATCCCTAAATTTGTGTGGTTTTCCAGCTGGTAAATGTAAGAAACCTGGGGAAAGCAAAACAGACCATTTCTCTGCCCTTCTATCTAGCTTATCTTTTCATTGGGGTATGAACTATCAAGTTTAACCTATCCAGAGTTCTCTATAAAAATAGTTAAATCCCTGATAAGACATTGACTGAAAATTGCTGATGGAAGACATATTTTCTTTAACTCTTTAAAATCTGGGAAACAAACACCAACCTTCTTCAGCATCCTCAAGGTCACTGCCTCGGTCTGCAGCCTGTACATCTTAGAGACCTATTTAATCCACTTTTCTAGTGGTGTGAAAGGCTTGTGGTCCAACTCAACAACATTGGTTAAACTCTTGGACACAAGACTTAATCCTGTCCTTTCCCATCCTACTTCTGCAGAACCACTGAGGCTTTCCGCCTCTGCCACGCATCCCTCGTTACCCCCTGGGAACCCACTGATCTAATTTTCTAAGAGGAACTGGGGGGGAAGTCCTGCCAGGCAGCTCTGTGGAAGTTGCCCAAGAAGTTTCAACACCCTGTTCCTGGATGATACTGTCCCATCCTATAGTTACYCTGCTTGGCTCCAGCTAGTCTGCAGATGCAGCTTCAAAATAAAATCAAGACAATATAACCTCCCCCCCTTATTTAGGCAGCTAAGTGAAATACAAACATATGGACTCCATAAATTCTTTTGTGAATGGCCTTGTGTTAAATACTCAGCCAAAGCAATGGTTATCATTAAACAAATAATGACAATGCTAGAGCRTAACACAAATTACATGCAGGATGAGATCCTCAGCTGTGTAGCTCCGGTTGCACAATGAGACGAGGCTGATTTACACCAGTCCTTTGGGCTTGGTGTTAGTGCAATCCCAAACCAACAAGGAATCCACACTATCCTCTTGCAAACCTTAAAGAAGTGCTCTTGCAGCTTGCTAAACTCTGAATGAAATGATGTTTTGTAGTGTTTGCAGAACAGTACATGAAAGCAAATCTTTCAATAAACATACAGCATAATCAAGAATGTATCCACAGCTAAGCAAACCAGACTAAAACAACTGAAATAAAATACTGCTGGAGACGGGTTTAAATATAGACTGACTCAAAAGCATGTGAAGAGCAGTTCTACTGCCGGGGCAAACTGTCTCTCAGTAATATGAAATGTCATAGGGAATGTGTCAGAATAGTTTGCTRTAACAAATAAACACACATGCACACACACACCCCAGCCTACTGAAATTTTTTTGTAATTAGTGGTAAATTCTTACATACAATCTAGGTATTCCTAAAGCTTTCTGAACAGTAATGAAACTTTAGAGCACATTACATCAAAATAAGTATCAAAATAATGATCTTAAATTTATGTCACACCTTCCAAGGAGCTCAGTTCATAGCACTTTTGCTTGTATGGCATCTGACCAGATTGTCAAAACCCATTCTTACAGGGTGCTGCAGGGTACTATAACTTAAGTGATTCATGCATGCAGCTGTTGGAACTGCTTGTTGGGTTGTGAAAAAGCTCACGGTGCCAAGTGCTGATCTAAGAGAACTCAGAACTCCATCAGCCGTCTTGGCTCTGAGTAGTTACTGAACAACAGATGGTAGCACAAGTTAAGCAAACTAAGAAAATATTCTGAGTGCAGGAATAAAGTTAAAAGCCTCACAAGAACTGAAATTCTCGAGAAAATACAGAGAACGAGTGTTGAGGTTTGAACTAGTTTTCATGCCTAAGTGATGTACGCCACTAAACATTAAAGGGTAGTCTCATTTCTGACAGTGTTTCTGAAGCACTCATTATTATGAAAGTTTTCATTTAACTTGGGCAGAAGAACTACCTGTGAAATTAGTATTACAGACATTTCAGATACAGCTCAAAGCCACAACTCTTACGTATTAAGCTATACTTGCACTGTAAAACACAACCAAAGACAGTATCTGGCACTAAGGAAAAGATGAAACAACCCCAAATCACATCATTTTGCAGTAGATTACAAGCACCAGCAGCAATGAAGGGACAGCATCATGAGCTTCAACGACCTCTTCAGCAGAGCAGGGACAGCACTACACTTCCACAAGTGGAAAACTTACTAGCGTTAAGGTGAACAGAAGTGCACAAGCTCTTGCTGTATCCATCAGTAGCATCAGCACAGAAGGGACAAAGTCAGTACAATGTGTAAGGAAAAAAGGTTATGGCAATGATCCTAAACACAAACACATGGATATATGAAAGTGCATGGAGTAAACAAAGAGTGGAAGACTTGTACCAGTGAAGAGGGAAAGTCCCTCTAACTTGGTTTACAATAACTTCTAGTTCTTGGTCTCACTAAGACAGTGCTCTCCAATTCTGGGTAGGTGAGGAACAAAAGGTATTTTCAGGACTTACAGATGCTTGTGTTGAACAGTGCTGATATGAACTCACATGAATGAAGCAGTTTGCTACAGAACTTCTTTACTCCACACAATGGCCGAGTAAGAAAGCTCTTGCATTCATGTGAAAATATGACACAGGTATCTTAAACCAGCTCTATAAGTAGCAATACATGTAACTACAACCAACTGAGACCAAGTTCCCTCATTTTCAGGGAAGCGAGGACTTCCAGAACAACATGGAGTTAAACCACTCAGCAGAATATGAAACAAGGTATGAAGGAAGTATTTGAGCTGGCTTTCTTCTTTTAACATTCTTATGAGGAGACCGTGAAAATCTGCACATTGACTATATATTTTCAGCCTTACGTTTTACTATACTTTAATTCCTTATACTGTTCATCCAAAATGACTACAGTCCCAGGTTTCTAAGCTTGTTTTTACTGGGTTTAAAAATATTTTAAAATCTAGTTTAGGGCAGTAAATAATCTTGCTATCATGGAAAGAGAAATCAGAACAATCAGATCACTCATTTAGCGAGGTATTACTCAGTGCAAGAAAGCGTGGGAGAATCAAGCTCCTAAAATGAAACTTGCTGGGACTGAGATACATAAAAGTACATAAATTTTTGTATGTAAGCTACTTGGTTGAAAATTTAATTATTTATTTCTTTTCTGCAAAGTGCTGCACTCTACAGCACAGCCCACCAAAACACTTAAGGATATGAGTAAGTTTCATCATATCAGTAGTTCTAGCAGAGTAAACAGGATGTAAGAGTGGACGTACTCAGACCACATATCCTTTTACCAGTTCCTCGTTTCTGACAGCTAGCAGTAATCAATGCTTAGGAGAACAGAGGAAGAATGCAGCAAGTCTAAGAGTGCTGAAGAGTTTCAACACTACTATAAATTCCTAAGTGTATTCAAAAGCACCATACATGATTACACAGCCTTGGAATCCCAAGAAAAATCATAGAATATTTGTGCTTCTGATAGACCCTGAAGGCCACAGACATGCCCTACCTGTGAACTGGAAGTCGCCAGGCTTCCTGTCTGTTAGTGTTGTCTCTCTGCTCTGTAGGGTCTACAGGACAACTAAAGCCTCCACATGCAATAGTAACACCTCTGGATCTCATGCACAAGGGGACCCGTGCTGCCTCTGCTCTTGCTAATGCAGCCCAACAAGGCTTGCCTTTACCATGGCAAGGACACACTGTGACTCAGGTGCAACATGCCCCCCAGGACACCCAGGTCCTTTTCTGCAAAGCTGTTTTCTAGTCAGTCAGCACTCAGCCTGGGCTATGGATGGCGTGACTCTGTCCCCAGGGCAGGGCTTTGCACTTTCCCTCACCGAATCCAGGAGGCCCCTGCCAGCCCACTTCTATGGCTTGATGAAGCTCCTGTGCTGCCCCCCTTCAGGTACTGGCCGCTGCCCCCAGCCCAGCATCATCCAGGGACTGGCTAAGGGTCTGCTCTGTCCCATCGTCCAGGTCATTAGCGAAGACATCCAACAGCATCAGTTCCAGTAACAAGCCCCGAGGAATGCTACTGGTAATCAGCTGCTGGCTGGGTTTGCCCTGCCTGTCACAGCCCTTTGTATCTGACAGTCCAGCAAAGATTCTACGCCACCATATGGTTTACCTATCCAAACCATACCTCTCCAATACGGCTTCTACAACAGTACTTTGGGGGGCTGTGTTGAAAGCCTTGCTAATGTCAAGGTGAATGACATCCATTTCTTTCATATGGTGATGCTCAGCTTGGTCAGACATAATTTGCCCTTGATGAATCTGTGTTGACTGTTCCCAATTATGTTCTTGCCCTTCATGTGCCTGGATGTAGTGCTGGACACAGCTTTTGTGAGGATTCACACTATAATCTTCCTGTGGACTGACGTCAGACTGACCAGCCTGTAATTCCTCAAATTGTTCTCTGCGAAGAACAGCATAACCCTCACCTTTTCTCAATCATCAGGACCACCTCCCAGTTGCCACTGCCATTTAAAGGTGATGGACAGCAGCCTTCTAGTGATGTTAGCCTGCTCGCTCAGCACCCTCTGGCCCATTTCAAAATCCAGCTTTACAGTCCTACTACTAGCATAGCAATCACTGTGCTCTTTCACATCTTTATGAGAAGCAACTTATACGTGATATGTTAATTTAATGCAACAAAATGTAGAATGTGACATAAGGAGTTTGGGTTTGGGTTTTTTTGTTTGTTTGGGGTTTTTTGGTTTTTAAGAAAAGAGTGATACAACTTACATATTGTCTGGCATATAAATACCCTTGTTTACGATACTGATACCTTAAAATTCAAAGAAAAAATAATGCGATCAATTCATGTTTATGCACAATTTACATTTTGCTTTTGTCTTTGTAGACAGCAAAACGGTTCATTTCGAATTTCAGGCTATATTTTATAAATGGTACAAAGTATTTTTGGATTAAAAAAAAAAATCTGTTCTGGAAGCATTTGTTTTGGACCTGCAGATTTATGAGGGGAATATTTTAAAACACATACCACCCCCCAAACTAGCAGTCCAATTGTAACAGTATCAAGCCGTAAGGACTTGAGAAAAAACTAAGAACTTGGGTAACAATCCACACAAAACTAACATAGTGATGCCACCCTGTGGCTATAACGTGAAACTRCTACTGAAAAGGTAGGATGAATGGTTATGTTTTTATCTTAAGTCTCTAATCAGATTAAAGTGGATGTCTGCACAAGGAGCTGCTGGCAGTTTTCGGAACTTCAGCGCAAGTTTAAAAGCATTTGTATGTAGAACCAATCAAGGTAGTACCTGGTGAAACCATGTTGATTTTGACGTTGCTGTGCACGTTATCAAGTGGACATCTGGCCCCACTACCTACAACTGTATTTGTCAGGGAAAGAAACAGAAAAACATCCATATCTTACAGAGTAAATGACAACAGAACAAATGAGAGGGGGATCATGATTTCAACTATTACATTTGAGTAAAACAATGTAAGAAAATACAATTAAATAAATCCTAAAGTTTAAAGTAAATCCTACAACCACAAAACATTTAAGCAGTAACAACCTCTGCAAGAGAGAAGTAATACAACATCTATCATTAGGTTTTAATGGAAATCACAACCACAAGAACTAAAAAAGTGTGGGCTATAGTCATTTGATTCCAGCTGAGGCTCTTCCTTAAGGAAAAAACAAAATAACAAAAGCCCAGAATACACAACACTAGCAAGTATCATTAAAACTTGTATTACAATGGTAGCAGTTCAAAATGCAATCTACTATAAAAAGTATTATATTTCAATCTCTTTAGAAATAAAAGTATCTATACAAAAGAAAAAGATAGAAGTTATATATGTAACTGTGATAGTCATTAAAATATTATAAAATATACAGTGTCTGATCACTTTCACTCTATTGCAATTTTATTAATGTAAAATAGAAAGTAAGATTTAGAATAATTTTCTTCCAATTTTCTATCCACAAGCAGTATTGGTCTTTGAATTACATAGCTCCTATTTATTTTTTAAAGAAGCATTAACATTTTCTGAAGCCTCTTAGCTGCTTTTAATAGGTTAACCAATTTGCTTCAATATGAACAAAACACAATGTTCAAAGCTTTGCTACYTTCCCCTGTAAGATTCAGTAATGAAAAACCCTAAAGAGAGTGGAAGAAACAGCACAAGGAAACTCAACATCAGGGTACATGTGGTCTTCCTTAGCCTTATCTGTCTTCACGCAAAAGCCTGCTGGAAGAAAGATGCTCTCTTGGGAGAGCCTCCCACCACCCCTCTCATTTCACATTTGCAAAGCTGTAATACCCTATGTTACATGGCAAAGTTTGGCTATACAATCTTTGTGCTGCTGTAGCAGTTTTGTTCTGCCTGTTGGTAGAGTGCCTCTCTTGGATGGTTTGAGGTTTTCCTCCCTCTGCTTGGACAACCCCACACATTTCTACAACAGCTTGGGATCTAAGCTTAGTCTGACAATCGATGGGAAACCGAGGATATGAACAGAGGACATGCTTGACATATACAGAATAAACTGTGGAGATACACTGCCACACTCTATACTATCTGGAGTTTCCCCAAGCACTAAGGACTTCATGCCTTGGTAGGCAGCACTATTGGAATCTAGATGGAAGGTAAAGGCGGCACAAATAGCTAATAGTTGCATCATCTGCCATAATGAAACAGTATCACAACTAACCAAAAATTACAAGGGAGCAGTATATCTAAGTTTGTACACATACAGCATAGGTGGGATTTAGTATCAGTTAAGTTTTGCTAGGATTCAGTGTTTTAATCTAGTCTGATCTTGTCAAAACACAAAACTATCATGCAACTACTAGTAGGGTCTGGCATGGTGAAAGAGAGAAGTATGTTATTATTTGCACAGTGCTGGCATTTGCTGTTGTCTAACCAATTCACCCAGAGGCTAGTTGTGTGTTTTCAAAAGAATCAGACTTAACAAACCTAGGGACAAAGATACTGTTTCCATTTCTACTTCTTGGTTGCACGTCTTCAGAAAAGATTCAGATCTAAACCATTTGTAGATTGCTGCCACTTCTTAGTATCTCACAGCTGATGGTAGCAAATATAGCACAGAAGCGAAGCATAAACGTCTTACCCATATTCATAAAGAAAAAAAGATCATCTTTTGCTTACACCTAAATAACTTGGGTTTTGTGCCCTGAGAGAAAATACAGCTGCATCTAGTTATCACCTGCCCAGAAAGAAGAAAAAAAAAAAAAAGGCTATGAATTGGCTACAAGTCAGGGTCCAAATGGGTAGGATGCTAAAACAAAAGGAGGGGAAGAGGCTTAGGTGCTGGCTGTATTATAGAATCATAGAATCATTAAGGTTGGAAAAGACCTCTAAGATCATTGAGTCCAACCATCAACCCAACACCACCATGCCCACTAAACCATGTCCCTAAGCGCCTCATCTACACGTCTTTTAAATACCTCCAGGGATGGTGACTCAACCACTTCCCTGGGCAGCCTGTTCCAATGCTTGACAACCCTTTCGGTGAAGACATTTTTCCTAATGTCCAATCTAAACCTCCCCTGGTGCAACTTGAGGCCATTTCCTCTCGTCCTATCGCCTGTTACTTGGCAGAAGAGACCAACACCCACCTCGCTGCAACCTCCTTTCAGGTAGTTGTAGAGCACGATAAGGTCTCCCCTCAGCCTCCTCTTCTCCAGACTAAACAGTCCCAGTTCCCTCAGCCATTCCTCATAAGGCTTGTTCTCCAGACCCTTCACCAGCTTCGCTGCCCTTCTCTGGACACGCTCCAGCACCTCAATGTCCTTCTTGTAGTGAGGGGCCCAAAACTGAACACAGTATTCGAGGTGCGGCCTCACCAGTGCCGAGTACAGGGGCACGATCACCTCCCTACTCCTGCTGGCCACACTGTTTCTGATACAGGCCAGGGTGCCGTTGGCCTTCTGGGCCACCTGGGCACACTGCTGGCTCACGTTCAGCTGGCTGTCAACCAGCACCCCAGGTCCTTTTCCGACAGGCAGCTTTCCAGCCACTCTTCCCCAAGCCTGTAGTGTTGCATGGGGTTGTTGTGGCCAAAGTGCAGGACCTGGCCTGCTATTAAACAAAAGAGGTACCAATCACACAATGGCACTGGTTAGATTTGTGTCCTGAGCTAAGTTTTTTTTTTTGTTTTGTTTTTAAGGTGTCTGGATCATCTGTGTAATGGCTCACTTTTCTCTTGGAAAGCAAAGAGGCTTCTGACCTGATCTACAAAACATACAGGAATTATTCACTGCRTGCACAAGACTAAGGTTATTTGTGTAACCACCAAATCTGATCTATCCACCAAGAACACAACACTACTATGAGGGACGCATGTAATGGATAAATGCTACTGAAGGAGATAACTCAAGTGTATTTGATCTTTTTACTGAAGTTCTTCATAATATTGTGTGGTTTTGTTCTAACGCAGATTGTAGATACTGGAGACTACTGAAGTCATTTACCACCTTAGATTGTCCCTAAAGGAGTATCTGGTGTCTCTGAAACCATACATTTCTAGTATTTACTCACACATTAGGCTTAAAGGAAATTGTTTTGTCCTGATTAGATCAGTTGACTTCCTTTTAGACATGAAACCATGCTCTTTGAGACTTATTTCACCAGTAATGATATACAGGCCTCAGAAGAAGTTTCTCATTCGTCTGTAAAATCATTACTGTAGGATATTTTCACCCATCAATATGCTGGCTCCTCAGAGGATCTCCTTCCCCCTGAACACCAGGCAAACTTTTATTTTTGACACTTTGCACTGAATAGGAGCGGAAGAACATATAACAACAAAGCACATTATAATAAACAATTTTCTGCTCAATTAATAAACCAGACAATTTCTCTGGCTCTCCTATGCAGTCCTAGGAGTACCCAATGTACAGCTCTATGACCAGTGGCAACAGACAAGGCCTTGTGAGTTAATTAGCCAAAGAGAAAAATCTTTGGACCTCTCACCCAAAGATTCTTCCCTTCCCATAGGTTTTCTCTGTAGGCAATATAAAGATTTAAAAACAGTCCCCAGTCCTACCTCCCATTGTTCATCTAAGATCTGCAGGACTAGAGCAGGAACTTTCCTCAATAATGAGATTTGAGTACTTTTGGGAGATAGAAGCACATGAGAAGCAGTTTTTCACATCTTCTGAAGGCAGAGAAGCAAATGAGCTGGTAACCACTAAAAAAGAAAGTATTTCTTACATGTATGATGTACCACCCTGATGCAAGAGTTGACCACACTGTTCTGTGCTCCTCCTGCCCCTGCTCCTCCCAGCCTCTAACCATTCTCTTCCAGCCCTCCTGTGTTTTTCTTCTCCCAGCTCATTACTCCGCATCGGGTACCTGTCCTAATAAACAACCATTTTTCAAGGGGCAGGCTAGAGGATAAAAAATAAGAACTTTAAGCTATGAAATCCATCTCATTGTTTACAGAGGACAGCTTTCTATGAAATACAGCAGTGACTAAATGAGCCAAAAAACATATCTATCAACTACTTTGAAACATAAATCATTTGTAAACAACATGTCTCATCTCTCCGGGAGCCTAGAAGCAAAACAGTATTTTCAGTCTCTCACCCTTGGGAGAGAATGAGAAAAAGCAGATACATACTTAAAGGTTTCAGTTTGAAAAACATGCTTGACTGAAAAACATTTTTGTTCACTGCTTAGAGCTTCAAATGAAACAAAGCCAAGTTTTTAAATTCTTTCCTAAAACAAACATTTAAATGCAGTAACCCACAGATTCTTCCCACTCATAAAACTCAGCTTTGTGTTTTAAGATGATTACCACAGCAACAACACTTACCTGCCTTATGATACCTGATAGCTGGGAACTGCACCAGAGATCTGTCATCATCCTGACTTAACCTATTACCGTTTTGAAAAGGTAGATAATACTGTGGAATTACTGCACACTCTGACTAATACTTTTATTACTAGCTCACCTGACTGACATAGACTTTTGTTTGTTTGTTTTGGGGGTGGGGACAAGATACATTTTACAGTTGCTCAAAATCAAGACTGGAATGAGAACTAGTAAACTCTCCCATTTTAACCAGCTACAAAGCATGCAGAACAGGGAAACAAATGAGAGTCATCAGCCAGACTATGCTAGCACACAGATGGTTGACCTACTAGTGAAGTGACATCCCCCTCCCCAGGATACCCTAAAGGGCACAAATGCTTTTAAAGTGTGTCTGCATAGTTATACAAGGTATTACGCTGGGGCTAGAAAGAATGTCATCTTGCACCTCATTGTGGCTGATATATCCAAAGCCATGCCACATGCAGCTAGGAAGAAGTAGTGCTATTCAGCAATAGCTATCATCCCACCCTTTGCTAAAGCAATTACTGTTCTGTTTGGTTAGTTGCAGTATTCTGAAATGTAAAAATACCCAGTATGCTTTCAACAGCATGTCAAAGATATCCCCACAAGAGAAGTAAGTCTCTAAACTTGCATTGCAAGGGCCTTTCAATTTCTTCAAATAGAAATGGCTAGAGGGGAGGGGAAGAGCTAAAAAAAAGTTACTCCACACAAAACATACTGATCACAGTTGAGAAGACTGGGAAGCATGAGTGGCAGGCTTTGCTTTGGGAATTCAGGGCAAACGATTTGGGAAACTGAGCATTAGCTATGAGCGCCATGAGAATTTTTTTTCCCCTCTCAAATCTGTTCCTTTTTTCCTACAGTCTGAAATCAGCCACTGAAGTCATCATTTTCCTGAAGTAAAGACGACTGTAGTTTTTGCCTTACACATGGTTGGTTTGCAAGATGAAAAGTCTGGTGTTTTTATTTTTAAAAACATAGCAAAAATAGTAAAAGAAAATTACTTTGAGGGGCTTTCCAATAGTATTTAATGATAGTCTCACACCTACAGCACAAACAATACTAAGCAAACTGGTCTCTGCAGTGATATGAAAGGAAAACGAGGAATGAACTAGTTTATGGAGATGTACGCTTGAGTGCTGACCATTTTTCAGACCACTTCACGAGCTATTTTTGAGTGGGTATTCAGGACAATACAAAGTTTACAGTGTAGATGATCAACTTATACAAACAAGCCGCTTTCCAAGAAAGACCTTGCAAGGACAGTACAGGAAAATGAGTCTTTGACACTTAACTATTGAGAAAAGCTTTTTTGCTCCAAGCCTGGTGTACCATTACTCTTTCTATCAAAGTTACCATGGAAAGAACAATTAAAACCATTCAAGCTGTCAGTAATCATAAGATGTTTGTGACAGTTTAAAAAAATTTAACCAGAAATCAGCAAATTCTCTATTTGGAAAAGCCTTCAGGCCTGGCTGATCTTTCTAGTTAGCTCACAAAGAAAACGTTGTGTGTCCAGAATAGATTTACGCTCACCTGAAAGCACACAAGGAGCAACTGATTTCTATTCTGATCCCGCAAAAGTGTGTCCTAACATGAACAACAAGTGGAGCGACACTGAATGAGTATTCTGAATTCTGTATCACATAAGGAACACCAGGTAAGAGCACAAAGTGGCCCCTTCCAGACAGGCATATCACAACTAGGGAAAATGAGAAAGTTGACTCAAAATAATCTAGAAATCCTCAAAATATAAAAGTTTATTTAGCTACAATATTAAAAAGTACAATACAAAGATATAAAACATAGAAATTCCATAATTAATTCACATGCTAAAAGGATTAATTGACCAGCCGTAAGGAGGAGACTTCATGAAATTTACGGACATCTTAGCCATAAAGGCTATTTCATCAAGTTTCAGACTTGAAATATTGAACAACCATTGCAGAGAACTTGCTCTCCCACATCACCATAACTAGGAAAAAAAAAAAAAAAGAAAACCGAAAGAAAAAGAGTCAGTGTGTCTACTGTTTCTGGAACATAACAAAGAATGCCATCCTATTCCATTATCAGCTGTAACCACRGGACTCCCACACAGCACACTCAATATTCTTTATATTGTAGAACTGTTAACAATGATGGCAAAAACTTAAGATTACTCCTTAGGAGTGTATTCATTCATCACTGGCCAGCATACTATATTGCTGGCAGGAAAGCAAGAGGATTTTTTGCCTCCTAGAGCATTTAAATGAGAAGCTAAACTAGACTTGCACTAAGACTGATTAGACTACTTCACAGAGGCGTTTTATTCTCCATGCTACAGACAGTTTTACTGCTGCTAAGGCAACATGAGAAGAGTTCCAAATGCATCACGTGGATGAGCTCGATATCTTGTTGGGTCTTCATGTCCTACAGCCAATTTTCAGGGCATATATAATTAAAATAAGCTTAAAAATTCAAAAATCACTTACTCAATAGTGGAGCACAAAGAACAGGTAACTGTGTTACAGCAGCTGCAGAGCCTGCTGCAGTTCTGGCAGATGAACTGGTCACACTGCGTACATGCTTCCTTGACATCAGCAGTTCTTACACACGATGAACAGGCTTTGGAAACTCCCACGGGTGGAACTGCTAGGAAAAGATGCAGTTAAGAAGGAATATACTTCACAGCAAAACAGAGAAAGCACCTGGAAGTTCTGAGAACCGCAGAGTGTGGTATCTCCACTCAGCATTACAGCTACAGGTGGCAGCGCTTTGCAGAACACACTTGCAGGCACCAGCACAGGTCCCACTGCTTACAGCTTTGTTGGTTCTTTTTTCACTCAATGGAAAGACCACCAAGAGACTGTCAAGCAGACCGTACGTGCAACAGTTTCTAAATCCGTCAGCGAAGCTGAAATCTAACACTTCCTTTGAAAAAAGAAAATAAAGAAGAACTACTGAGGGACACACACCCCCACCGTGTGCCAGCAAGCCCGGGGGACGGAGAGCAGCACCCGCAGCCTGGCTCACGCAACAGCCCTGGGCGGCGCCGGACGCCGGCCCACGGCGGGGCCACTCACCCTTCTCCGTGGCGGCGGGGCGCCGCAGCAGTTTCCCGTCGTGGCCGATGACCAGCTGCCCGCTCCAGCGGCGCCCCGCGCCGCCGTCCTGGGCCTCCCCGCCCGGCTCCGGCGAGCGGGTGACCGCGCAGGTGGCGGCGGGGCTGGCGGGCCAGGCGCCCTCCATGTACGCCTGGGCGCCCCTGAAGAGCAGCCGCCGGGTCCTCTCTGCCGGCGGGAGAGGAAAGGAGAGTCAGGGGCAGCTTCCCCCCCTCACGCCCCGCCGCCAGGCCCGGGGAGGGGGGGAGCGAGGCGCTGCCTCGTCGGAGCGGCCGCTGGGAGGCAGAGGCGGCTGGGGAGGCCTGCGGGCACAGGCCGGGCCCGGCGGCTCCCCCTCCCCTCCGCCCCCCACCTCACCGAAGACCTCCCGGCGGTACTCCTCGCCCCGCACGCCGCGGCTAAGCTCGCGCAGCCCCACGCGTGTTTTCAGCTGGAGCGGGGCCGCCTCCCCGAAGGGGCAGGAGCGCTTCGGCATGGCGGGCCCGGCCACCCCAGGCCAGGCGCCGCCCCCAGCGGCCGCCCTTTCTCCGCGGCGTCAGCGCCGCGCCTGGCCAATGGCGGGGCGGCAGGGGGAAGAGCGGGCGGATGGGCGGGGCGCGCGGGCGATGCCGGCGTCGCCTCAGGCCCGGCCCCGGCCAGACCTCCCCTCCCCAGCCTGAGGTATTTCGGAGCCAGCACCGCTCGGTTCTTGTCGCAGGGAACCGATCGCTTCGTCTGCAGGAAAATTTCGCTTTCCGCCGCGTCCCGAAGGCCCGCTGCCGCCCGTTTGTCTGCGGTGCCCGGGCGGCCCTGCCGCTCCACCCGCCGCCTCTCCTCACGCGTCTCGAGGGCTGGAAGTCGTCTCCTCCGTGTCGTGTCCTCCTTGGTGCAAAGGACCCGGCAGGACAAAGCAAAACAAGGCTTTGAAAGCCGGGTTTGTCAATAAACCCTCTTTCCCCGTTAGCGTTTTCGGACTCGTCTTCCCTTCTGCAAGTCCCACGGGTTACGTTTGTGTTCAGGCTCAGGTAGTTCTTCCTAAAACGTAAACCGCCTGCCAAAGTTTTAGCTGTCTAAATGCTGTAGAACGAACGAAAATGTGCACAAGTGCAAGAATCCACTTTTTTTGAAACCAACAAGGAGGCTGGAGAACCTCCAGCCCTGCTAACGACCAGAGAGGATTCACCACTCGTGGCGCTCAGTGGGGTTTCTGGGACTGATCCTCGGTTTCAGTTACATCACGGGGCTCCCTGAGACTTTCTGCTGTCATTGTGTGACAGGGAATTACTACAATTAATTTCCTATGTATAGGTAAGCTGTTTATGGCAGCCTAGGTGTCGTTTCATGGATTGAAAGTGTCACCTTCAATTCCAAGGAGCAGTCAGTCTGGTTACTATGTATACTTTGAAAATACATTGTTTTCCTCAGGGCAAACAAGACCTTTAAAACTGGTGTTGGTGTTCCTGGCACGATGTTTTGTCTCATTTGAAGAGCCTAATCAGTCACGRCAGTTGACCCTTCTTCCAGAGAGGTTTCTGAATTCAAACCTTCACCTATGTGCTCTAGGATTCTGGACAAAATCGCAACCAAGTATAGGAGTGATTTTTGCATCAATGAACACCAAAACCATGCTTCCACTGGCTGCTGAACTGCTATTAGGTTGCAGGTACAACCACACTGATTTCATACAGGTTAATGTGATTTTTTTTTTTTTTTCCTGTAGAGCTGATCAGCCCAGCCTTGTGGTCTGTGGAGTGGAAGCTACAGTTGTAATGCACAGTAATTCTCAAAAATCCCTTCTGAGCTGGAAAGTCTGACTCCTGCCACGCTTTCTTTAGCTGTGAAGATTTCTACTTTGGCTTCTTCTGAATACACTTGCAAATGCATGCTTAAAGATGTTCAGCAGACAATTTTCCACTGCACATTGAAAACTCATGGTCTTTTCTTTCTCTCTAAGGAAATTTCTTTGTAAATATTCATTAGATATACACCCTGAAGTCCCTGAAGCTCTCTGGGGAATATGGGTGAATCAGAATGATAATCCCAGTCAGATGGAGCCCTGTCAAGATAGAGAGCAGCAGATCACACATGTTTCATTACAATGGCACAGGATAATTCTGGATGGAACTCGACTGTCTTGAGAACTGGATGAAATACAAAGAAAAAAGGTAGAAGTACTGTTCTGCTTGTGAAGAAGGAGTGCTCTGAAACGCTGATCTCAGAATATTACACAGATTTGAAAGTGAGCAGCGTGTACTGCAACAGTGCTGCTGGTGCTGTCACCAAAGGGTAAATTTAAGGGCACTTTCCCTGAGGGCTGATTGCATTTGACCGGTGCCACCGCCACCCCACTGCAGGGCAGACGCAGAAACCTTCTGTTGCAGCTGAGTCAGCCTCAGGTCGTAACACCTCTTAATTGCTTTGCAAGCCTCAACCTTAACAACATCTGTTACTGATCAGCTATTGCCTGTTTGTAAGCTATAAAGGCAAAATAATTCTGTCTGGTCTGTACCAACACACCTTAGCGTCCTACAGGGAGGGAATTGGTTCATCTGCCAGTCTGTTGACTGGTTACCCAATAGAATGATTCTGAGTGTTTTATTAGCTTCATAGCAGTAAGCCTTGAGGAAGATCTACTGGTGATTTGGAAGTAGAAGAAAGGCTGAGATCTGATCTGGCAAAGCTTGCTGGCATTGAGCATTCATGAAAATGAATGCTGACAATTTCCCAGGTTAGTTAATGAGACTGTTTGTTATGTTACACAGCTTCTGAATATGAAAAAAACAACCCAAACAAATCCCAAACTACTAATGGTAATTGTGAAATATGATAATTTTGGTTTATCCTTGAAAATGTGTTTGTGAAAAAAACCAGAGGATAAAGATGACAGTCATTTTCTTGCTACTTTGCTTCTCCTGTGCCTGTGTGAATATTACAGACAAATTGCCTGGTTGATAGCTTTGTCACTTACAAAACAAAGAAAAATTGCATTTCATTTTTTTCCAATAGTTTTCATTTCCAGTAAGCAATTTTAAAGAGCAAAATGGACTGGATTATGCTTGATAAGTCTGTCTCTCCTAATACTCTACTTCTATCGGTGCTTCAAGAAAGTCAGGGTAGATACAGAAGGACTCTGGCCATAGTTCACCTTCATCACTTCTAGCAGTTTAGAGTTCAGAAATTTTCTGAGCCAAAATTTCCATCTGGATCTTAATATATAATAGTTGTCAGTAGGCCCACTCTTCATGAATTTGTCCAGCCCCCTTCTCAAAACTGGTAATGTTTAATGTCCTATTTTGTCTAGCAAGGTCTATAACTTAGCAATATATTATTTAAAAAAAATGCTTCATCTGGTTTGTTTTCAGTTTGCCACCTGCTAATTTCCTTGGGTGTCTCCTGTGTCTGGTTTTATAAAAAATAACAAATAACCATTCCCTATTGACTCTCTGCATAACATCCACGGCTAGAAAGATGTCTGCCATATCATCCTCCTTCATTTTTTACTCAAGCCAAAATATTTTGTCACGTTGAAGCACTGCTTTGCAGTGTGTTCTGATCCACATCACCTATGCCACATCCAGGTGCGCAGCATGGGAAGCCTCAAATGTGCACTGCTGCTCTGGAGAGGGACTGGGGTGCGTGGGGAGGGAGTGAGCCCTGGGTGCCCCAAGAGCACCTCTGCTCTGGGCAGCAGGGGCTGGGTGGCCGAGTGCAGCCGGCATACCTAAGCTGCAGGGTACAGACAGCATCAAACGACCTTTTCCGTACCTCTCATAGTCTCTAATGTCCATCCTGAAGCTGGGTGGCCAGTGCGCCAGCTGCGGGCATGGTATGCATCTGGTCAGCATAAATCTATGTTTTCTTCTTGGTCCCTTCCCTAATAATTCCTAACATCTGATTCGTCATTTTGATTGCTACTGAAATACCAAACATGCTTTCAGGGAACTATTAATAAATGGCTCCCAGCATCGCTCCCCTGAGTGCTAATCACTTCATTCAGAACCCATCATTCTATGTATATAACCGAGGTTATTTTTCCCCCACATGTGTTACTGTGTACTTACTGACATCAGCAATTTATTGCCTGTTTGATATAGTGAGGGCCTTGAAAATACACAGCTGTAGCTCTTCCCAGTTGGCTTTTAGATTTGACTTTTAACAAGAATGCAGCAAACACTGGTACCTCACTGCTCATCGCCCTTCCTCAGAGTACTTGTAAATATATTGAATTGCCAGAAGCTTCCTCAGGTTTACTGATATACAGTCCTCAGGACCACACCAATCCCTTTGTAAGAATTGGCATCAAATTCCTTTTGCACTGAGAAAAATTTAAGTAAATATATCACATTCAGACCTGAACTACAATAGACTTTGCCTACAAAATGTGTAGATTTAGATTTTAAATACTCTGGTAAGCAATGACAGATTTTAAGATTTTTGTTTCTGATCTTTCTGATCCATCTGACCCATCTGTAAGACAATCATGATAAATGTTTGCCTGTCAGCCAATGCTTCCAACTGCTCCAAAATATAATTAGAAATAGTCATGTAGACAGAAATAAAAATCACAGACAGTGTAAATCACAGACATTGCGAATCAAGACTGGATGCTTTCTTAACAGGAAAAGAACTTATAAAGTTGGAAAAGAGCAAACTGAGGAAAATTCTGCCTTCTGTTTTAGGCAGGGTTGGACAAAATATCCAACATGGCTGATTTGGCTTTGTGAATCTAAATATTCATGAGTCTTACTTCTTCCTGTCTATGCCTTGTTTTGCAAGCAACTTTTATCCATTTACTGTAACAATTGTTCCATTTTAGGAACAGGTGGCAGATGAATAGCAATCCAGTAGATTACACTAGCTTTTAAACTGTTCCAAATGCCTAATAGTAGGTTCCCATAAGCATTGGAGGGCCTTAAAAATATTTTACCCTTCTCTCCAGCTTCATTTATACCAAAGCCCTTCCCTCCATGTGCTTGTAGTAAAAATTCCCTATTTATTCTATTCTTTCGTTATTAGGCTATTTAGAAAGAAATTGAAACAGAATACTGAGAGGTGGGACTCTTTAAACCAAAAAAACTTTAAATCAAGAGTTTCCTTAATGATCTCTCTCAATTTGTACTGATAATAAAAGAATGGATTTTGGCCAACTCTCTGGTTCTTTTCTAATGTTTTCGTGATAAAATGGTGAAAGGAATATTCTGGAAATTCTTTTAAGTGGAATATATATTACAGTAGCTGAGGTAGTTGGCCGTGAGCCAGCATGCAGCCTGTGTTAAGTCGGTCAGAGAATCAGGATGCACACACATCCTCTGTTAGGACTGGAGCAAAGCACTGCGCCCCATGCACTCAGTCCCACCGTACTCTTCTTTCTGTGCTCTGCAGTATGGATTCAAAGATAAAAAAACCCTCCTAGAATAAACTTGCTTTTACTAGAATGGCTCGGGGCCGTTTCCTTTCTTCTGTGCCATTTACTTTTCGTATCGTATCATAGCACATCAGCCTTAACAGACAACATGTTTACAACTTGGATCAAAGGGCTACACACAGTTCAGGCGTTATCTGTTCACAAGTGCATGTCATTTTACTATGACTCGTTAGCAACAGAGTTCATGCCCTCATCTTGAGTTGGTTTGCGCATCAGAAAACGTTTGATAAGCCAGTGATGTGCAGGATTAAGGGCTGGCTCTTGAAGCATGCTGCCGTTAAGCCAAGGTTCTGCCATCTTGGCACGGCAGCCAGTAGTTGCTCTTAAATTAGCATGGCGTGGTTGCATTTTATGGCATGTTACTATTCTGCCAGCTATGAGATACACCAGTTCTGCTCAGTAGATCAAAACACTCGAAGGTCCCACTCACACTAGAGGGCACTCTCAAGACTRTAAATTGTTATTGCTCTTGAAAAGATGTTACTGTTCTGCTGACAGCAATGTGCAGGGTTTACAAAGGGGCTGCTTTCTCCAAGGTTTTTGTTGTTGTTGTTCCTGGCCTTTCCAGTTGTGTGCCTTCATTTCTGTTGCACACATTTTCCTCTTATTTTGCCTCTTTCCAGATTATTTTAATCTATCAAGAAAAAAGGAAATTGAGCTCTGACAGTGATAACTGCCATTCCTGACCTAACATGGTGCCACGGTGTTCTGACTTCCTTCTCTGCAGGTGACAATGTTTTTCATTTAATACTAGGTGGTTGTCCTAAGAATTCTTTAAATTTGTGTCCAAATGGTGCTATTCCATTATTCTATATGGATTTACCTGGGAGAGGCTACAGGTACCTCTGCCCTTTCGCTAGCCCCAGACAGTACAAAACATCCTCCCCCTCACACGGCATGGGAAGGGCTAGGCAAAACCTTTCTTCCTCCACATTGCAGCTACACCCAGCCCTGGTCATCTTATTTTGTTGTGGAAATGAACCTTGCTTCAAGACAGCAATGTATGTTGTGCCTCACATGCTTGCCTTTACCCACTCCCTAAAGCAGCCGGAATAACCCAGGGTACATCCGTTCAGCTCGAAGGGACTATGTCAGCACATGCTGGTGAAGAACCTGCCTCTCGGCCCTCACCGTGTCTAGCAAACAATTCCCCAGCAGCAGCACACAAAGTGTGTTTATTTTAAATATGTGTGGCTGGATAGAGAAGATCTCTGTCCAGAAACCAGAAGCTGCACAGAGTCAAAGCGAGTCCCTGAATGTTGCCAGGATAACGTGCCACAGCTACAGGGACCATCACTAGGGCTAATATGGAAATCTTCTTAGTACAGCCTTTTCGGTTGAAATCTGTTTACACTGGGAAGTCTTGAAGGCGCTCATTCTATCTCTTTGCTCTCTGCTGAGCAGTTCCCACGAGTGGTGTGATATAAGCTATAAAAGTAATGTTCAGTCCTAGGCCTAGCATCCAGGGTGCCAATTAATAGAATGAGACTTTTTTGTGCTGCTGGCATGCTTCCCCTGGATTGAAATCATCAATACATTTTGCGTAGGGCTCAGACTTCTATCAGTACCAGCTTTGGTATTTTAATTATGCAGTCTGGTGCAAATCAATCTCTAACAGACAAAATGTCTTATCCCATTTGTCATGCCTTAACTACTTAACATCTTTTATTTCTTCCACTTGACCTCTTTTTCATGTATATTAAAGTGCATTATAACTTATTCTATATATTTATGCTCAGTACATTCCTGGCATGTATATGCATTAATCTTTTTTCTTTTTTTTTTTTTCTTTTTATTTATTTTTCTTTTCCTGCACAGGAATTTCAGAGAAGGTATTGATGTGACACAATCATATCTTCTTTTCTCCTGTTGTATCTTTCCTGTCTTCAAGATTTGGAAGATATCCAGATTGATGGAGAAGGTGTTCAGTATTGCCTCTGTTTCTAATACTGATTCTTTATCAGTACCTAAACTCAAGGAAGAACTATTTATATATACAAATATATCACCACTGAAACTGGTGCACATATAARACTGTAATATTGGCATTGAATAATTGACTGAATAATGGAGCAGAGTAGCCTGACATTCCTCCTAGCTCTTCAAAATTCACAGCCCTCCAGTGTTCGTCCCAGACAGTAGTCATTCTTTTGCTTGAGTTCAGCACCCAGCACGTGAGCTCGCTGCTGTTTTATTCCAAGTTCAGTTCTTCCGTCAAAGTTGGAGATGCTTCTTTGTCCAGCCCTCTATTTATTTCAGTACCCAATATAGGCAAGTAGAGATCACTGAAGGTATATTCTTATTTTGTCTGCAGAATGTATATACTTAAAATCAGTGGACCAAATACTCAGGAAATGGGTTTGATTTCTTAGTTATCTTCCCCAGCAATCTTCTTTAGAAGCTATAGATAGAAACTTAATGCTGTTTCAGAATGGCAAGGCAAACCTTTTGCGAACTTACTCAGTAAATGTCTTCAAACTATATTTTATCTCACATAGACATGATTATAGCCCCTTTGGTACAGATATAAACTGCATTCCAGAATTCTGAAAGAACGGGTCTATGCAATTGCAAGGCAGGAAGAAATGCTTCTAATAATCTTTCAAGTTGAGAGTGGTATTGTATTATTTGAGAACTGAAAATGTAATACTTTACAGGAGGCAGTGAAAAAATTATGCTGATAACCAGAGGGTTAACAGTCTAGACTCAGTAGTTTGCAAGACTTCAGCAATTTTTTCAAGGAAAGGCTCACTAAAAACATGAACATAAATGCAAAATGGGAGAAAATGCAAAATGGACTTAAAAATAGATGACCCCTGAGTGTCTTAGATAACAGCCGATTTTATGGACAAAGGAAATGCAGTGGTTATAATCTATTTAGACTTCATTAAGCATTTGTTATAGAACCATACAGGAAATAATTAGTTATTAGTTAAGGATTAGTATAAAGTGAACAAAGAACTGTATAAGGGGAGATGGAATGGCTGATGTTCAAAAGCTGTGTCTGTATTAGCAAGCAGTGCAGTCCTACAGGAACAAATACACAAAGTAGTTGGTGCGCAGGACCCAATATCCACACTGTGGGTRGAAGGTTGCTTCTGACCAGCTCGTGTGTGGCTCCATGGACTGAACTCTAGCATCTGGAGCATAGAGGGGGCCGCTGCTGGAGGGCAAGTCTTGTTGAGTTTCATCCAAAAGGAACCCGGTTTCCATGCTGACACTACTCCTGAGTGCAAACCAAAGTGTGGAACAGTGATAACAGCCATTGCAGAGCAAGATGAAGCCACCACGAGGGCAGAGCCTCGACCGCTGGAACAATTGAAGCAGAAAAAAACTGCAGTATGAAATGCAAATTTCAGAATTGGAACTGCATTGCCTAACTAAGCAGTAAAGTTGTAACTGTACTGATGTACCTGTGACTGCAACCACTGCTAGTCTTATCTGTAGCAAGGCAGATTCTTGAAACAAGAATGTCACATCAGCTCCCCAATTCTCCTTTTCTTCTTCACCCATTTACTAAGGACACAAAACATGCCATTACAACAGATACCAGTGGACATTTAGCATGAATCAGTGGTAGTACTCACCAGCATCAGTAAAGGGAAATACCTTCCCTCCATCTCCTGGCCATTAACCCCCTGGTACAGCCCAGTAGGCCATTTGCTTTATTCAAGATGCAAGTGCATTGTTGGCTCATATTCACCCTGGCATCTGCTGTAAACCTCGGGTCCTTTTCAGCAGAGCTGCTCCTCAGCCAGGTGCGTCCCAGTCTGTACTGAGACATGGGGGAACCCTGTGACGCTTCCTGAGCTTCATGAGCTTTCCGTTGCCCAGTCCTCAAGCTTATCAAGGTCTTTGCCATTTGTTGTCAGCCACTCCTGAATTCAGAACTCATCAAAGGACATATTTCCATTCATGGCAGCATAGAGTGCTGCACTATTTTAAGAATCTCAATGGAAACATAACTCTAAATACAATAGGTTTGTAACTGGGAATTTCCTCTTCAGAAGCAAAAAACACCATGAAATACCTTTTTATGATAGTGACTGGTAATACACTGTATTTACCAAGTTTTTCATTTTGTCAGGCTCACCAAAGGTTGACTCCAGCACCCCTTGCACTGGAGCATCTCCATTCACAGGCCAGCTGGGCTTCCACAAACCCCAGCAGCAAACACTGTTTCCACACATTTGAAGAATGTGGCCCAGTTAGCATTAAAAGTTTTGTCTGATAAAGGGGGAGACGAAGATGCATGCTGCCACCTCTGCTGTAAGGGCACATATAGTTGACTGTATTCTGCAGTCCTTAAGAAACACGCCTCCAGTGCTTCTGGCCAGGGTATTTTAAGGATTTCAGCAATAACCCAAACTGTCTGAAGTGCTCCGCCACTTACCAAGCACTGTAAAGGTATCTCCCGAAACCTAACACTGTTGTCTGAGGCACTATTTACAGGCCTGTAATGTAAACTCTGGTGTATGTACTCAACTTCTAAAAGGTAACGCCTGTCAAAGGAAGGATACATTATCTCAAGACTGCGAAAACATTCAAATACAAGTCTTATTTTTTTCCTGACAAAGACATTTCCTTGCCAAAGACATTTTTGTAGACAGTGTTAAAATTTGTACTGTTTCCAACCACTGAAAAATGCAGCTGGCCAAAATTTTCTACATTAAAGGAAACTATAAAGCGTATGTGCTTACATAAGACCTTCTTTCCTGTTTTTTGGCTTTTTTTTTTTTTTTTGGTGTGGTTGTTGTTGTTTGTTTGGGTTTTTTTTTTTTCCCCTCTTATAGACAGTCTCATAGGGCTGATGGGCAAATATTTAATGCACGGTCTCTACTCCAGAACTGTACAGATATTAATAACACATGAAGGTATTTTAGAACAACTAATTTCCTGTAAGTATATAAGAGATTAAAAGGCAAATTCTTGAAATCCTTATTTAGACCTGACTTCTTTAATGCCTCACTCTATGGCTGACATCTACCTGGATAATTTTTTACTTTAAATTTGAGCAATATGTAAGGGTTCAGCCAGCCCCATCCAAGAGTAGAGTGTGTTCCTTACCAAAGCTCCTTTGTGATGGACCTGTGATTTGGGAAGGAAAGAACCCGTTTTCTTACCTCCCTGAAGCAGGCTGTACACCACCAGTTCGCGCACACCATGAATCCCATGCAGTACTGTGACAGTCGAGCAGGCTCCTATGCCTCAGGCACCCTCTTTTTCATTGGCAACACAGATCTAATAAAGGCATGAAACCAGCACTAACAAACTCACTTAAATTAGTAGCCAACAAATCCACAGGCTACTCCCTTGATAGAGTGCCTACACCACAAACACGGACTTCTTCTAAAGGTAAGATGGTTGGAGCTGGATTTTCTTTCTTGCCTGATGCCTAGTTAAAAGGGTGTTGTCAGCTCATCCTTTTTGCAAACATCCAGCACTTGAAACCAGCTCTCTGATAGATATGAAATGGTGCTGTAAAGGAAGCTGGGGAGGAACAAGGGGTGGGCTAGAGCTTGACCCCATGTAAAGCATTACTAGAGGAGGGCAGGGGCAGGAAAGTCATCTATTAATTGCAGCTCTCCAGAGGCAAGATGGTCACATTGTTCCAATTTTTACTGGGCTGGGAAGAAGGAAACAAGATAGACAGTCTTAAGATGCAGCTCTCCAGCTGACAGACAACAGATGGACCAGTAAAAAACCAGAGTGTTTTCCCAGTGGGTAACTTCAGCAAAGAGACTCCCTCAGTTTTGGGTTTGGGTTTTTTTTTTTCCTTGGGCATTGCTAGTGTCACGTGGAGTTAGATGAAACTGCTTTAGATGCTTTGGCTACCAAAGACCATTCTACATGAATTTATATATATATATAACTGATGCAAAGGAAATGAAGGAACGTTAATTAGCAGAGCAGTTCTCATCCAGCTCTGAGACATTGCCCTGAACTGTGTATTAACCTGCTGTCATTTACTGCACAGCTGACTCACCTGCTGTTCCAGACTTCTTGTAAAATGGATGAGAAAAAGAGTGATTTCTATAAAGGCTTCTGAAAGCCCTAACAGTACTTGCCTGAAGCCCTCCCACATTTTAGAGGTGATAATTATGTTATCTGAGCCAATATCTACCTTTCATTTCTAGCACAGTGCTGTTGATAAAGAGCTATACGGAGTTCACGTCAGTTGCTCTGAGCCAGCTGGTATGGCAAGAACATTTTTGCATCAATTAGGAAATGGGTTTGTTTCTTCACAAAATCATTGTTCACTCAGGTAAGCTAACTAAAGATGACTAACCACGAACCCCCGGTGGTAAAGGTGGATCCCTGCTCAATTTGTAAATGGTAAAGTGTGACAAAGTTTAGGGAACATGTAAAAAAAAAATGCCACACACTGAGAATCTGTAGACTGAAAGAAAATATCCATTCATTCAGTAATGCTGCTAGTTATTTTTTAAAATCCATGAAATATTGAACCAGGTTTTTGTATTAAGTGTATTGTGTTTAAAAAAAAAAAAAAAAAAAAAAAAAAAAAAAAAAAAAAAAAAANAAAAAAAAAAAAAAAAAAAAAAAAAAGGAGAGAGAAGTAGAGACCAAGCATTGTTACTTTAAATTGGTTTTAATATGTCTTTCAGGAAAAAATAAACAGGTGTGGATCCAAAATTCATCCGAAAAAAATCTGCGTAAGGTGTTAAGTAGAGTTTGCACATTACTATGGAAATGCTTAATTTTCTTTCCTTTTATAAAGTGCATTAGGCCAGAACTGTGAGACCATATATAGCCAAATTAAAAATTACAAAAGCTTCAAAATCCTACACTGCATGTGTTAGGAAGCATACACCTGACTATGAAGGCCAATATTGTAAGGGTAAGTGTGAGAAAATATGTCATACATTAATGTGCATGAGTGAATCAGTAATTGCTACTTTTAAAAAACTATAATCTTTACCACAAATTATGCCATTTTGGTAGACGTTTACCCTTAATTCTTCCATCCAGATATCTAACAGGATGATGCATCAACCGGTTTTAGTCATTATTATTGCATTTGGCTGGGGAGAAGGAAGAAATTAAATTCATCACAGTGATTGTTATTAAAATGAAATTCCAAACAATACAAAATAATACACAAGGGAAACAGCCAAAATGAAAGCAAATTTACATCAAAATGTCCTTATTAAGCATTGTGTCACTCAGTAAATTAAAGAGCTTTTCAATACAAGCCTGAACTTATTCACATTTAACTCATATGAACTCACATTTGAAATTCAATAGAAGTAGAACTTTCATTTAAAAAAATCCATGCTATGAAATGAAATTAAATGCATGGTATTATTTTTACAGTAACAGAGTAAGTCATGGGATAATTGCCTATTACATCATGCCCATTGACAACAACACTGGATTTTTGATGAATCCTTGAATACAAAGACAGGCAACATGGCTCTAACGGAGACTTAATGGAAAAATTACTTAATGGAAAATAAAAAGATTAGGTGAACAAGAGAAAGTAATCCCGTGAAAATTAAACTATAAAAACAATTTTTTTTTCAATATGCCAAATACTTCATTTAGAGTTGATCATTTAATCCAGTTATTCAGCACACTGAGTGGCTTGTTAGCCATTGTGGACTTTGCCTATAAATCAACCAAAGCTTAAATATAGCAGCAGCCTCCTAACACAAATGCACTGATGAAGATGAGGCCAAGAAAAGGAACAGGTCTAGATCATCCAGTAGGCAAATGTCACAAGGTTAAGCCATGTGAAAACAAAGCTTAATTACTGTATCTCCAAGCATCTTTATGCTTAAATGACCTCATATAAATGAGGCACATTTCACAGTGCTTGTAATAATTAGCACTTACCAAGCACCTTTCAGAAGTGCTTTGCAAACATTAAATAAGGTCAGAAATCTCATCGCGCTCTCATTAGAACACCCATAAATTTGACAGGGAGAGCTTCCTCATCAATGTCAGAGAAAGGACTGCAGGACCCACCGACCTCCAAAAAAACAGTTTAAAAGAGGTGAGGCAGTATTCCTAATTGCCATTTTACAGATTGCAAAACAGTAGCAAGGAGATTAAACAACTTGTCAAAGATTGACAAAGGACTCGTAGCTGAATTAAGGATTCATGGCTTTGGGCTCTTTTTTTTTTTTTAGAGATAAAAAGTATTTGATTGTGGCATAAAGCCACAGTCTGTGATGAACTGGGGTACAAAGAGACTGCACTGCAGCCAGACGGTGTAAGAATTCTGCCCTACAAGCAGCGATACATCTGTAAACAGTTAAATTTAGTGCTTGGTATGTGCTTGTACCGGTACTTTTATAATTGCTTCTTGACACAAATGGGTTTGAACATTAACCATTATTTAATATTGAGCGAGAAAAGACAAAGGGGATGAGGATGAGAYAAGATACTCCAGATAGGTTTTTCTTTTTCCCCAACTCTGATGCAAATAATGTCATTGTTTTGTATCCGTGGAGTTCTCTCAGAAAAGGGGTATTTTCACACACTACATAATGGCATTACTGGGGTTGTGATGCCATTTCCACAGCCCCTGGGAATGATACAAAACTACTGTTACAGCTCTCTGAGACATACAGAGAAAAGGAACATTTACTCAGAAACTTCCGCAGTTAGGGAATAACTCCGTTTCTAGTGTATTCTTTTTCCTCTACAAGAGGTAGGTGGTTTTTTGAGAGCTCTTGAAGTTTAGCCATTATAAATTAGAAGATCCACAAAGAAATCCAAGTGTATTCTTGAAGATTCTGGGACCTCTCCGTGGCTTCTATATGTCCCAACCCTGGCTCCCGCATGTCATCCCCTTCTATAAATAGGCATTACATTTTGCTGAGGAAGGTCAAAATGTGAGGGGTGTAAATACTGCAGCAGTCATCGTTGAGTCATGCATTGATTTATTCTTGGAAACCTAGGAGCTGTGGAAGCGAGTGTGCCTTACAGAGCTGCAAGTCCCTCAACAGATAACTACAGGAAAACTTTGGAAATTACAATCACTGCATTAGCAGGAGGAAATGTCTCAGGTTCACTGAGAAAACACAGCGTGCTGTCTCAGCTCCACTCTCCCCATGTTTTGTACCCTGAGGACTCTCTTCCTTCCACCTTCACTCACTCCTTCCCTACTGCATAAAATAAAGACTGCACATCTGACAGTCTCCACAGGGATTGTCTGTTAGTACACAGGATATCTGAAAGAATTATTAGACAGGTCAACTTTCTCCAGTTTGGCCCCTCTACAGATGTTATCTCAGTTACTAGAATAGGCTCTGTGATAAAAATACTTCAGTTGCTCTCCATTGATTTTAGTGGGCTATTAAAAAATCATTATATAAAAATTATAGATAATYGTGTTTGCTTTGTGCAGTCAAAAATACCTACCAAACTTCACYGTACTTTAGAAACTGAAAATCTGTATAATCCAACCAATTTAAGTACATGCTATCTGTCTTATCACTGCCAACCCAGATACATAGACATTTTAACATTTGAARTTGAGGAACAAATCCAAGCTTCACAATTCTGAAGTTACCCAGTAACTACTGGAAAAGGCTTAATACTGGTTTCAGCAAGAAGAAATAACTCTATATGGATGTAAAATACTTTCAAATAGTAACATGGCTCAAATTTAAAAAAAATATTTTTTCCTTTCTTTGTTAAGAATACTTTTTTGATGATGGCCACTGAGGAGATTTTACACTGAATTTACTGAGAACTTAAAGATAAATAAAATTTTAATACAGAATATATGTTTTGTTTCTATTCAATTCCTAGAAGAACATGTTGGTTTTAAACAGCATCTCCATTTAAAGAGGAAGCAGTAAGGAACAGATGAACACTAAATTGTGCTTCTCATCACTGAAGTTCTTCATTTGTTTAGAATAGCTGGATCATTGACTCTCTTGATTTTCCAACTCCGACCCATTTAACTAGGGAGGAAAACACATCTATTAGAACAATTACTGAGAGTAAATATTATAATCAATGAATTGGAATAATTTTCACCTTTCATCACACTTCACTACAAACCAGCCAATTTTGTGCTGAAACACAAYGCTAGGAAGTTGTACTGTCAAAAAATCACTATGTTCCTGCTGCATTACCAGACTAGAAGTGCAATATACTGAAGTTTGAAAGCATGAAATAATTATACCATAAACACAAAGCATTGCAGATGGAAGGCCGAAGAGAAGGTCAAGCATGTTTGTTGCAGGTTTAACTATCATTGTCTTGAGTGAYAGGATGTCTAGCTAAATCCCCGCAGAGAGGAAGTGAGAGCTCTGCCAGACTGTGAAATGTTCTTGATGTGGGCCAGGAGAGAGTGATGCACACATGCTGTAATATTGTTAAATGTAAGGCTGCAATTAAAAACATTATCCAGTGTGAGCAGCCACCCCAAATACCATACTATACTTGTTCCACTACAGTTTTTATTGCCCATGGATACTATAGGACTGACTGTASGTAGGTCTCCTTTAGCCATCAAACCCACCAAGGCACCCTGCCTTCACACTGAGAACCAGAGAAATAAAGTAAGGGGAGCTTTATTTACATATCCCATYGCCCACACCTGTGTCCATGACCACACATGAGCCATCCACCAAGTTTCAGGCCCTGCTGTCAGATGCTTCCTAATCCATGAACAATACTGGAATTGCCACAGCTGCAACTAGCTCACACTACCCAGATGTGACCTTTTTGGAAAACAAAAGCACACAATGCCAGCTTTCTAAGTTTGCTCCTGTGGAAATTCCCTTTCAAACTYCACCATTCATGCCACATCTAGTTCTTGTCACTTCTAGAGCTCTAGCAATTGGATTTGAAAAAAACTGGATGGCTTAACCTTTGGAGACTGATCATGTTAAGATTCTCATTTTTCCAAAGGGGCAGAATTGGGCTAAACAATCTTGTATCCATTATGCAACACATCTCCTTATATGGGTAAGTATGGAAGAGAGAAAAAACAAAAGAAGGAGAAGAAAAAAAAAGAGAAGTCTATGTTCAAAAAGGGATGCAGTGCAGGAAGTAAAGTGAAAGGAAGAGATTAGTAAAGGGAGGACATTAGACTAACTATGCACTGAAGCATGGTGCAGAGATCCCTAAGTTTTCATTGACAGAAGGCAGCGGTTTGCCAAGAACAATACACGTTTATCTTTCCTCTGGTTAATCCTTGTCAGCAGCAKCTTGGGGCTCTCTGCACCACTGCAGACCTGCCCGCAGAACACCACCCTTTGTGGTTTCTTGGCAAGCTGTCATTTACCGTCATCAGTGCAACCACAGGTACTTCCATTGCCTCCTGCCCAAATCAAGCCACTCCCTGACTAATGATTGAGCACTTTTACAGAGCTGTTCCTGTCTGCTGTGGCATCCTCATATGTACATCTACAGAAAGATTCACCTGGCACTCCAACATGGTTCTCCACACAGCGGATGTAATTCTGGGCCTTTGGTGGGAGGTCCTCCCATTTTCGTGCACCAGTTGTGTCAGTCTTCCACCCAGGCATTGTTTCATACTCTACTTCCACCTTCTGTAGTATCTCCTGATTAGCTGTGGGAGAATAATTTTTATCACAGCTGATTTTAGCTGCTCCACCTTAAAAGAACATACCTATGGTTCTTGACCAATAAAGTCTTCTGACAACATTTAAAATCTGATAAATAAAAAAACCTCCAGTATTTTTACTGTTTGGTTAATTCATTTACTCTTAATTTAGATTAATTTCTGTTACTTAGGAAGATAACTCTGATTCAAGAGGATCCAGTAATCCAGTTTCCCCTTGTCAAAACCTCAGGATGCACTCTATGTTGTCAGAAGATTACAGTAGTATTTTTAAGGAAACAAATTATTTGAAGTTTACAGTAGTTCCACTTTTTGGTTCAGATTTGCACATAATAAAATAGAAGTCCTCCTGCAAACAAAGCACGACTTCCTCAAAAATTTTTACCTTCATGGAACAGGGTTAAATCAGGCTTGCTAAAAACTTAGATGTCTGCAAGCCTTTCCCCACTGGAATTCTCACTGTGCTACTATCCACAGCCAGGAACTACCATCAGTGGTGGGAAAGCTGGCTGCTGCCAGCCCTCCCCGCGCCTGCAGAATCTCCCATCTCAACAGAACAAACTCCTCATCTTGGCATAGACTGTTACAGGTATCGTGAAAACATCATTAATGTACGAAAATTACATATTATTACATCTTAAAAGTTTTAAGATGAAGCATATGAGGCAATGTATATTTTTATTAACCACAATGTTGTTGCTGTTAATTACAGTTACATGATGGTAGCCCATAAGCAGCTTTATTCTGCTTGTATCCATCTCATTTTTGCACAGCTTAAGCACTGATTTTATTTTTACTTTACTTCATTAAAGGCTATTGCCAATGATACAGTCACTGACTTGAATCTTGCTGACTTTCAGATYCCTTGTGTTGTCACTAAAAAAATCTAATAGGACAAGACATAGAGGCCCTAACACAAGATTTTATTTGCTCTGAACTTCTTGTCATCATACATACAGATGCAAGGTGACTAGAAAATGCTAATATACCAATACAGTAGTCTTTATACCGATATCACAGTTTTGCAACTTTCTACAGAAGGTCTAGCGAAAAAGAAATCAACCCTGATTTTAAAAAGCAAACAGTCTTTCCCAACAGGTATGACTTAACGGGCAGGAAAGAGAAAAATGAACATAGATATTTAACAACATACCTGGAAAATATGGAATTCTTTTTCCACCCAATTTGTAAGCAACACCAATTTTAATCTCATCAAGGACATCAAGAATATCCAGTTTTGTTAATGCCAAACTGTACAGAAAAACATCGGTTAGAGTTACACACATGATGAATCTCCTCTTCAATACTTTCCACCTGTCTTTTTTTTTTTTTTTTTTTTTTTTTCTTCTTTCTTCTTCTTTCTAGCTTGTATTCACAAATCCAGCTCAGGCAGCCCAGCAAGCAGAAATACACAAATATATTAAACTATGAACATTGTTAATTGAATTCATGCCTCTCAGATGAATACATGACTGAGTTACTAAGACACATTTCCAAATGCTTGGCTGCTCATACAGGTGCACAGTGTTCAGTTCAGTGCATGAAAATGCAAGCTGACTATGTAAAGTGGCACTTACTGGACTTGGTTTGGGTGTGTATGACGGCATGTCACTTTATGTCACCACTAGTGATTATTTCTGTTATTCCTACTGATTCACAACAACTATAAGACAGACTTATTTACTAAATTACACTTTTAAAACAGATTTTACAAGCATAATCTGGCTACTGAAATCACACATACAGTTCAGTAGGAAAGATCCCAGCCTGACTTTCAGTGCCCGGGCTGTGCTATCAGGGTTGTCAGTTTAATGAACCTTTTTCATCTTTTGAATGAACACACTGGAACACAAAAATGGAACCTCAAGAGGACACCGTAGTATTCACTGATCAGAATAAAACTGCATTTTAAAACCAGTCAAATTCTCTAGAAACAATATGCCAGACCTTGCTTGGTAAAAATATGAATAGCTAAGGATTTAGACAGGTATGTGCATAATAGTCCATGCTATATGTGCTCAGTAAGTATACGATGAATGCAATGATTAAATTAAAAGACCTTTTGGGAAAGAAGCAGCATAGAGCCAGTTCTTCAACTTTTTTGAAGTTTTTATCTCCCTGTGTTTTTTAACTGTCACAGTTACCAGAGATTACATAGTTTTGTTGATAGAAGTGCAGTAATTGTATAGAACTGAAATGGAAGGAAACATAATGCCTTCCTAATACTACTTCCACATAAAGTAGAGCTGCGTAAGTTAAAGCAAAATATAAATCCAAGTAAAAGAAAAAAAAAATTAAAACCCTCTCTGATAAATTAATCATTGTTCCTTTGTAACATTAGTAGCATAAACAATATTAAGTCTCAGTTTATAAGATATTAAAATGCCTGGGGTCATGTGTTTGCATTATGAACAAGTTTACCTGAATGCATGAGTAAGTCTACACTTTATATGACAAAACTGTAATGAAATTTTCGCAACTTTTTCTGAAAATATAGATCAGTAATTAGTTATAAATTAATGGCTTGTGATAGTTACTAGCATTTTAGCATTAGACATAAACTAGCTTAATGGCATTATGGTCTTGAACAGTTCCTTTAAACAGCCACTTTTCCTTTAAAATGTCAATTTAATGTATATTTTGGATTATAAAATAATTTATCAACCAAGTCAAGTCGCTCAGGTCCAAAGAAAACAAAACTCAGCCCATTAAAAGCAGAATTTATAATACAATATTAGACTACATCTTTGTAAATAAATTAACCTGTCGGGACTGGAATGAAAGCCGTGCCAGTTGCTGTACACTTTGTGTCATCCCCCTTATTTCACTTCAAGAGGTAGTGGTTCCAAATGATGCAGAATTGGTCCTACAAGTATGATCCACTAGAGTCAACCAAAGCTCAAAACCAGCGGGTTTTAGATCATGACATAAGTCAGTATGAAAGCACTGGATCAAACGGTTAGAAAAGTGATATATTGATCCAATCTACATTGGCCATCTGATGTAAGCAAAGTGAAAACATATATGAAAAAAATCACTGCTATGATGTTGTAAAATCACTTGATTTGAAAAAAAAAGTMAAAGGAATTAGATTATTATTAGCATTAATACAATTCTCAGTTGCCCATTGTGAATTATTTTATTGCTTAAAATGTAACRCTTTACTGGACTTATATTAATGTTACCTACATATTTATTCTGCGAAGCACAAAATTATCACTTCCAAATGTAGCGCAAAATCTGTGATGCTTACGCAGTGAATCCGTTGATCATATGAGCATATTTCAAAATGACAAGATCTAACCAGCCACAGCGTCTCTTTCTGCCTGTAGTTACTCCCCATTCGTGGCCACGGGACTGTAAAAGATCTCCAATTTCCTAAAAGAAGACAGAAAGAATGCTGATGGTATTTCACTGAAAAATAGCAGGAAAACAAATATAAACAAATACAGACAAATAGCAAGAAAAATGTAGTTGTTCAATTCCAAGGCTTCTTTGTAGGAAAAAAAAAGAAAAAAAATAATTAAGTTTTATTAGGAGGGGACTAAGGCAGAGAATAAAGCCCCTCATGCACAGGATTTTTGTATTTCAATCACTAGCATTTCCAAAATACTTATTTAACATGACTATTTCATGTTCCAAGGAGACACTTTTCTTCCTTCTTCATCTGATAGGAAGATTTCCTTGACAATTCAGCCCTGTTTTTAATTTTGTTTGCATTTACTTTCTTCATCTGGTCTTTTGGCATCTGTTGTTTTTGGGGGCAAGAGCGTAAATGCTTGGGACAAGATCAATGCTTGTACAATTCTAGGTCAACTGGCTCTTTGACCATGCCTACGGCTCCTAGGTTCTACCACAGTATGAGACTGCCAACTGTCCCCTTTGGGCTGGCAGCATTTATAATGTGTTAAAAATGAAGAAGAAAGAAACTTTACGCTCATGATTCATAAAACTAAAGGATATCACCAATTCATTTGAGCCATTAGAGAAAGGATTTTAGTGACTAAATCCTTAAATTAGATTCAGATCACTGACCTAGAGATTGCTGTATGCATAGTTCATAATCAACACCCTGAGCTCTCTAGTATCTTGATAATGAAAATACAATAGACAGTTTAAAAGAATCAAAATCTCTCCCCTTCTTTTTATTGATCAATTTGTGCATGACTGGCTGACGCACACACCACATTTATTCTATAAATCACACAGAACACAGGCTGTTAAGCACAGAAGTTGTATCTTGTAATTTAAGCTTTCCTGTGATGCGCTGACAGTTCCAGTCTACAACAAACTCTCACCACTGAAATGCATCTAATGATATTACATAAAATGATGAAATCTGTTTTCACATCATTCATTACAACAGAAGTGTGGTCACTGTAATATAACATCATCACACTCATGTTTCTCTCCTCTGCAGAAAAATACCCTAAGTTTATAATGTAATTCTCTCTTCGTGAGTGTGATTGCTTGGCATCGTTATTATGGTGCTTATTTATCGCTGGTATACCCTTACCCCATTCCATTGACCTTATTTTTTGGCAACTGTATATATTGCATTTTATAACATTAAACCTACATTAATCTGCTCAGTGGGGAAGGCTCCAATTCCCACCCGAGTAGTATACGCCTTTACCACACCATACACATCACCGACATGCTGGGGAGGAACACCAAGCCCGGTGCATACGCCACCTATGGTGCAGTTCGATGAAGTCACGAAAGGATATGTGCCTGTCAGAAAAACACAACAGCACAAGCCTGTTTCAGCAATGACAAGAAACAAAGACTGATTTTCGTTTATGAGTTGAAAGGAGATTTTCACCTGTATGTTTGGCTTTAAAGCTAAACTGAAATAGCAGCCAAAGAGCGGGGCAAATTCTTCTTACCACATGTCCCCATTTTGCTTTTAAGAGAACAAATTAAGCTGTTCTTCCCCGAATTGCTTCCTCCTATAGTGAATAATATATATTTAGATTTCTAAAGCTCCACAGAAACCCCTCACAATGAAGGATTTTTTCCACTCAAATAGCTGACTTATCTTGGCAATTTGTATAAGCATATTATTAGTGAGCAAGAAGTTCACACAGACAGATAAGAAAATGTACTACTTTCTTATACTTAAGGACGCATCCAGTATGCGTGATCTGTTCCAATGCGTAAGCTTTTCTGCATTCATCCTTTGTAACTTTCACTGAGGATTGCCCACAAGGGAGAAATTTAAAAGCATCTCAATACTACTTCCATTAGGCACTGGATCTATTATAGGATGCTGCTGCTGTGTAAAGCTTTTTTCACTGTCCTGTGTATCACAGAAAGTATTTCCACAATATCCACGGAGAGCCTGGTGTAAAGGTCACAGTCTGACATTCCCAGTGCTCTACATAAGTAGCTCTGAGTATCTGCAGCAAATTTTCTAASTCTTAAGAGGTTATTCATGATCTCTACACTGTGACTCTGGATTGGAGCATCTCTCCAGTTCTTCATTTCATCTTCATGGAGACCTAAGTGGTTTAATCAGACTTTTGGTAAGAGAGCAGAGCAGAGATCAGCTGAAGGAGCTAGACTTACAGGTTATCTGCACCAGTTTAATCCTCCCTCCACTGCAGAGGAATTATCTCAGCAGCTCTGAGATAATTCCTTGGCTGCTTGGAATGTATGGCAATGTGCACACACATTTAGAAGTAATAAAGACAAGAATATCTGGAGTGAAATTTCAACTCCACTGGAATAAACTTCAGTAAAAATCAATATTTAAACCCTAAGCACTTAATCCTGTTAATGATACAATCCTCTGGCTTACTGTGCTTTACTTTTGGGAGATCTGTTCCTATTAAAGGAAAGACTGTTTTGTTTCTCTATTTTCCTGCTGTTTGCAAAGCTGATATAAACACAAATCAAAATAAAACTAATAAAAATACAACTAATCTCTTAGGAGTTAAACTGAGTTTAGAATTTAACTTACCAAAGTCAATATCAAGTAATGCTGCATTGGCTCCTTCAACAAGAATCTTCTTTGGGGAGCCATGAAGAGCTTCATACATAAAATACACACCATCTCGAACCATGGGTCTTATTTTTTCAGCATATCCCTACAAATTTGAGTAGAAATGTCAGCTTCCGCAGACAACAGCTGGAAGCAGGGAACACTGTGTTCACTTTTGAAACACAAAACATACAGATAACCCTAACACGCCAGCTTCAATAACTGCGTTTTACTTGAAAAATACAACCATTAGCTTATATTCTATTGAAAACAAATCAACCTATTGAACCACTCACATAAGAAAACATGACTTGTTAAGGCATTAGAATGCCATAATTTCTGTACCACTTCTATTCACAGAGATGTTGTATACCTACCTCATTTTGTTGATATAGTCTCTCTATAGTGTGTCTATAGTCTAGACACACTGAGAGTGGGACTTAGTGCAAGCTCCAAAAGGGAAAAAAAAAAATCACTACTCACAAATATTAAAAAATATCTTAAAGGTAGGATGTCAGCTCTGAACAAGTACCAGACAAAACTTGGGAAAGGTAAGAGATATTTTTAGCATCCTCTTTTCTTACATATTCATGAAAGAAGAATTCAGTGGCTCTTCTGAATTTATTTATAAAAAGACATTTTTCTTGTAATACGAGGATCTTCAAACACAGCTTCCACAAACAATTCTTCAGTAAGCATGGAAGTCTCTCAGACAGACTAGATCAGTCCTGGCTGGAGACTGCTAACTGCAAGTGTCACCCTGCGTTCTCCTGGCTACTTTAATACAACAGTTATTTTATGTCAAAAAAGTAAAATATTATAGGAGAATTAAATCATCCACAAAATTTATTTTAATGCCCACAATAAGAGAACTACAAAGCATAGCTACACTCCTTATTAAAAGGTTTTATAATAATGAAGAGATGCATTTTTCTACTTTTTAAATTAAAATAAATATTACTGTTTTCTTCTATACTTTCACTGAAACTGAACAAATATTACAAGTGTTAAATCCTTACCTTTAGCTTTTTCAATTGTCCTTCTATATCTATTTCCAGTGTGGGAAACATTGACTTGTACTGTTGTGCCAGATTTTTAAATCTGTAAAATATTGAAATCGTGTCTATGAAGAACACTCTTTGAGTTACTGTTCATAGAACCTTTAGCAAGAACTCAGCTTATATTATACACAGTATATACTGAAAGCTATAGGGAGAAAATACCCAGAACTTCGATACCTCAACCAGTGCATTTCCCAATGTACAAAATTACATTTTAAATGATGAGAAACTCTGTGAAGTACAGGAAATATACACGCACATTCTTTCCAGTTTTCTTCTCCTTCTAGACAATTTATATATGAAATTCAGACACATATTTAAAAACATCTCCTTAAAAGCATATCTGTCAGCCAAAATTTATCACACTCTAACATAATATTTAGAAATGAAAATAGTTGTACCTTGAAGAAAATTCATCAAAGTCAGAAAGAAGGTCACAAATTCGAAGGCCTGTTCGTGCAGCTTTGGAAGAATATGTTGGTCCAATCCCCTTCTTTGTTGTGCCAATACTAATTAAAAAGAAACCCCCCAAACATGTAAAAATATATGCAAAAATGTGCTTTATGCTAAGTAATTTTGTTARAGCTCTTCAATATACCATATACTGGGCAGAATATGAGACATAAAAAAAAAGATTGAAGTTCTATAATAATAAATATATAGCAACTTTCATGCTTCAGTGGATTTGCGCAAATATTGTTAATATTCATGGTATGCAGTAAAGCATTAAGCCTTGAGTCTGGCTGAGACAAGCTTAGTTGAAACTATGTGTGTATATACATATATTATACAGTAATAATGGTTACTATACTATCCTGTGGTATTACTACATTCCTTACCACAAACAATAGGAAACAAATGTCATTTTCACATTTTCACAGTTGCAGCACTGTCTATAGTTGTAAACAACAACCAGTTCTATGAGCGATCAAACTGGCTTCCTATGGCTTTGGCATTATTCATACCTTCTCTGTCCCTATGAACTGTTGCYGCAGCCTTTACCTTGACGAGGATAAAAATGAAACAGTTTCCCTACCCGCATGCCTATTTTCATGTGCATTTTAGAAATACAGTAATTTTGAGATCTCTATTTGTACATTAAGTTTGGCTGAAATTGTCCAATGGGATCAAAAACTAATAGACTAACAGAGAGAAAAAACACAGTGTGTTCACATAAACCTTTGTTCTTTCAGAAACCAGAATAATGAATAGTTACATACTGTGCTAAAGTGTAAGATTAAAATTAAAATAGAAACTAGTATCTCCATGAAGTATAAGTGAATATACAATAAACGATTACAAGCGTGGAACCTAATCGCGCCAACACTTCAGACCTGATTCAAGAAAGCATCGCTAGTCTGATATCAAACTGGATTGGAAACATCATTTTAATGGAAATGGGTTTTGAGGATTTGGTAGGAATTTCGAAATGTCTCTCTATGTTGCAGAGAACTGGAAAATGGCAATATGTGAGAATTCATACCCTGCCTTTTCAGTAATACCTCAGAGTTTGTTCACTAACATAAGCAGGAGCAGAACAGTCACAGAATTAGTAACATCAGCAAGGCTCTTTAGAGATACACTGCATTTCTGTTTTCCAAAATTACATGAATTTTTCAAATTTGCATAATTATTAACGAAATGAGGGTGCTGAAAATATTTACTTTTTTCCTTCTTGTGCTTGACGTTGCACTTCCTGGAGCCCATCTACTGCTTGGTGAAAGTCAAACACTGCAATGGAAAATCAAACGGATATAGTGGGAGACCAAAGGAGAAAAACATTCTTTAAATCACAGACATCTATAATTTCAAGACAAAGTGCCTTTGTTATCATTGATAGTGCACAGGCCTCCTCATGTGAAAACAGAGTGAGTATTCCTTAAACATTGTGAAAACATGTAAAACATCACTTTTTAGCGGATACAAATTCCATTATTACGCTTCAGATATACAACATATAAAGAAGCCGTATTAGATCAAATACATGACTGCTCTGTGGAGTAATAATGTAGTTTAGCACCATGAGCTAAGCAATCATTTGTGAGTTTCTTCCCCCTTCAATCATCACTTACCTATATGTGCTCTATCTGATATAATCAGTCTTTTCTCCCAATCTTTTAAACCTGTCAGAAGATATAAAGAAAAGTAGGATTTCAGGTGTGCTGATTGGTCAAACTTTGAGAGATTTGCTTTTAGTTTTCCTATGTCTTTCTTCTAGTTTATATAGCTTCTTGTTAAGACGACTGCAGACAAAATGGATAAAACAGAAGTGAGTATCAAATATCAGCAACGTTTTCACTAAAAAACTTTTCTCATTTTTTACTTTTTCAGCTTTCTCATTTTGGTATGGACAAAGATACTTCTACTTCTTAATGCCAGAATGCAGTGGCTTACACGCAATTCTTATTTTAAGGAAAGATTCTTGTTTAACTCACTATACAATAAATCACTTAAACTCCATTTGTGCCTCAGAAAATAAAGAATTTATATATATAGAATCATAAAACAATTTAAGATGTAAGGGACCTTAGAAGGTCATCTGGTCCAAAGCCTCGCCCAAAGCAGAACCAACTGGGTTTATACTCGGGCACAGAAACGGGGACACAGAAACTGTGGGTTAAATCATCTCAGTCTGAGGTCAAAGGGAGCTTTGCCACACACTTTAGGATTTTATTTTCTATCTAATGTGGTATCAAATACCACAAACCTCCCCGAAAACCCAATATAGGATTGCTTTTGAAAATCTGTCTGAAGACTACAACACAATTCAACATTTTAAATACTGTTTTCCTCATTATTTAAAATCCAGAATGTTATTGCACTGAATATTTATGGTCAGAAACAGAGGCTTAAAAAACCCCTCAACCTGGCTGCCAATATAAAGAAAGGTTAAAAATTACTCGATACAAACCTTTCTTTTCATTCTTTTCAGCTTCTTCAAACAGGCCTGGTAAATGTATAACCACTCCATTACCTTTGGGAACATGAATGATTTATTTTAAAGCAAGAAATAAAATACTCATTCTTAGGATGTAAGGCATGTAAACACTTGCTGTCTGAAATTTTATTTAGAAAGTAAGACTAAGTTTCTCACATTTCTCACACAGTGATCTTGAGAACTTTTTGGATAAATCATCATTTTGGGTAAGCAGCTACAAGCCTGCTAAAATCAGAAAAGCCAGAGCTTGCTTGTTTCAGATGTGAATGCTGGGCCTGCTCTGAAGCCAGCTGAGGTAAGCGGATTCTTGTCTTTCTTTGTGGTGGACTTTGCACCATGACTTCAGCCTCAATTGTTCCCTGGTAAAAGCTCAAAGTAGTCCATGGCCTTACAACACTGACAAGTCTGTGCAACAATATTTAAATTTTCTTCAGTATTCACGTATTTGTTTTAAACTCAGCTCAAACTAGTGCTGTAACACATTACCAATGCCTTCTCCCTGCTTTTGAGCTACAATTTAAAATCCACAAGCAATACAGAGCGTACTGATGAGACGTGGAGGATTACTGATGTAGTGGGCTGGAAACAGCTGCTGCTTCCTTCTTGGGAACATCAGAAATATCTGCAAGAGCCTGTCTCAGCCTAAATTTAGGATAACTTAAGTTATAGTCTTTACTAACTGACAAGGGAGTAACGTGGAAAGCAAGACAATACACTATATTTAGCAGAGAGAAAAAAATGTGTTTCATGTATTTCAATCATCCGTTTGGAAATTATCAAATGGAACAAAACTGCAACTACAGCTCCGTGACTCACTAAAACTTACACTCATTTCTTGCACACTCTGTATACAGTTTTTCTGCCAGAAAGAGTCATAATTTTGGACAAGTAAAAGGCTTAAGTTTGCCTATCACTTAAATGAGCGTTTAATGCCCAGTAAGCAATGCAAACTTTTTTATGATGCCATTTGCATCAAATATCTTTACAGTGAAATACAACATCACCTTCAACAGCTGATAATGTGAACAAAAAGGAGACTGGATGATGACCTTCCAAGCAGAGCCCTGTATCCTGGGGCCTATTTCTGGAAAGTCAGTAAAGAGATGCCAGAGAKAAATGATATTATTTATTTATCCTAAGTGCTGGGTTTTGTGTCCTCAAAGAATAGCATTTATATTTCTGAAAGTATAAAAGGAGTGTGCAAGTAGAGGGTGGGATCCAAACTTGTACCAAAAAGTATAAGAAAGAGCAACATGATAGAAAGAGGGGGTTCTTTCAGTCTTCTAGTAGCAGACACTAAACTGACACTTGAACATAGAATAACTCTTCATGTTAAAGCAGCAGTGAAATAAAAGACAAACAGCTGAAGGTAAAGCAAATCTGACTGACAGTCACCTATACATTTTTCTTGTTTGCTTCTATAAACTATGGTTGCAGCTACCTACCATGTAATGTTATTTTGTTTAATAAGTTCCAAAATTGTCTTACCAATAAAAGAAATTGCCTTTGGATTAATGATGCCACTAGGAAATAGGTGAAAATCATATTCTTTCCCATCAACAACCACAGTATGGCCTGCGTTATTCCCACCCTGCAACAGAAAGAAACACCAGAAGATTAATGGTCTTATACCACCGCTCTAAACTCTCAGCAGATTTGATAAGATCATCTTTTTTTATTTATACATTCACATCTTAGGTCACTGCTTTCTCCACCTTACAGTTTCTTGAGATCCTATAGTATTGTAAAACCAGCTCAGACAATTAGGGCGCTCAAGGATTTCAGCAGGACTGTGTAGAATTAGGAAGCAGAATGATACCATGGAGTCAAGGCAGGACTGGGGCAGAGCAAAAGTAAATGCAGGAGTAGTGGCAAAAGCTAGAAGAGAACTGAAGCTTTCTGGGAACAAAACTGGATTGAACTACCACCCACGGAGTCCTGTCTCTGACATACCTAGACAAGCCCATCCCTTTTGGGCGTCTTCTATGCATGGTCATTTCTTCAGAGTTAAGCCTACAATGCCCAATATTTCCTTTCGAATAGAAGCTCTTCCTGCCTGCCCACCCACAAACAGCTACTGTTTCTCTAGGTGTTCAAGATGGAAGGTCTGTTTAGAGTTGGGAGCATGTGCAGTCTTTGCAGCTGCACAGAATCTCCCCATCAAGGGATGATTTTCCCAGTTAACACCACAACCACCACACCTTTATGGACTCTMCTACAATTCATACCTTATACGACCATCTACCAGACCTGAGAATGGAAGCTGGTATTTTCTTCAAGAAACTGATTTTTCCCAAAAGATTTTAAAAGAGGATGATGAGGCAACAACAGACTTGGGAAGAGGTGAGTAAATCAAGGTCAYGAGTTGATTTGAACTGAAGCAGCAAAGTTGTGAAAATTAAAGGTCYAGTTTTCTTGACATGTTTAATGTTTGTTGCTGTTCTGTGGTGATATAACTTTTTCTCCTACTGATAAGGTTGGGAAATCTGACTACTTGTCTGCTCTGATGCTACAGGCCTTCCATTTTCCAAAATGATGACAAATCTTTTGTGCATTTGATATGAGGTCTGAATGATGTAGAAGTGTCYGGAATGAGGGCATCTACTGGAAGGAGAACTGAGACTGTGACAGGTAATTTGCAAATAATGAAGAGTGTTGGCTGAATGAGTGGAGTTGTTACATCAAAACTCTGAGAAAGAAAAGTCATTTATAACAATTAATATAACACACGTTCTTCCAGAGTTTCATTTACTTGTTTGCCCATTTGTTTGCATGTAATATACAGGAAAATAGCAACYGACATTCCTTTCAAAATGTGGAYATACACTGAAACACAACATTAAAAAAAAAAAAAGATATAGGTTATAAAGAAATTYGAGTTCCTTTTTAAGCAGTGGGATGGAGGGAAACATTAAGAAATAYGCCTTTAAATACAACAAAAGTAATTGTCATGTTTTGGAAGATGTGAGCTCAACAACAAAGTTTAAAAAGATAACCTGCTAAAGCAGAGCTGAGTACGAGTTGTAACAGAAAAACTGGTACATGCAAAATTTCATTTGATTTAGCAAACTGCTGGGTAGCTCATCCTTGGGCTGGGAAGGACTCCCAAGTGTCTTGCTAATGCAGAGTTATAACTTGTCTGGAGAATCCTGAAGAAAGCAGAACTGTCCTGGGTATTTAGCTTGCCTCCCAGATATAATAAGCCAGTTGTAGGAACCTGGATCTAGTTAAAGGTACTGAACTATCTAGCAGGCTAATAAATCATGCAGGAGACTCCTTTACATGATTTTTAAGAGGTCTGAGACTGGATGGATTGCACTGGTTGAAACACTAGCTTATTTTATTATAGTGGTATCAGGCTTGAGAAAGAGGCTAGTAACTTCTAAAACCATCAGCTTTCCTTTTCTGCTTCCCTATAGATGATGGCAAGATAGAAACTTTAAAAGAATGAACTCCATCATTTAACACTGATTTAATCTCTACAACAAGCAGCAATTTTCACGTTTCCTGAGAAAATGGGGAACCAGGTTCCTTCAAAAGTATTTGTTGTCACTAATAGTATAGTTACATTCTGCTTTTCTTAATCAACATGAACAGATGAAATCAGGCTTGAGGACTCACAATCTGAGATAACAGCACTCCTAAATTACAGTCAGAAGTGTTTTCTTGTATCCTAAAATTTTAGAAGGTGGGATATACCAGTATGAGAATGTTTATGAAAGATAGTTTATGATTTTGGAAATTTTCCTGAACTACTGATACCCAGACAAATGCTGTTTCTTTCTTTAGCAAATTCTTAAAGAGGGACATTAATCAATCAGCTGTGAAAGCTGGCATACATAAAAAAAATGCTGAAGCACAGAAACATCAGCACATATGATAAATCCTTTAATTGCCAAAATCTCTGAATCCACTTTCAGTCCYTCTGGACAGATAATATAAACCAAGAATTAAGTGACAGACATTATAAAACAGCACTTCTCTAATCTAAAGCTCATGTTGACAGCTCTGGAACTGTTTTTGTGCACTGCTCATGTTGGTCTGTGTTTCCTAAACAAGTGTCTTCTGAGTATATTTTTACTGCTCAATTAATTACATTTTTACAAATGTAATTAAAGTGGTAGCAGAGCATTGAATTGCCTGACAGACATGATCTAACTTGCAAAACATACCGCTGGTCTGATGAGATACTTTCTATTTATTATCTGTCATCTCAGTAATTTCTCATGTTCAATTTCATAGATATTCTAACAGCATATTGGCAGTCTAATGGCTCAAATATTAAAGATATCTACTCCTTTTCTAATTTTACTTGAGTTCTAAGAATCAATATAGRGTCTATATGAGCCATTTCTTTTGCTAACGAAGTATAAGGGGAACCCAAAAGCTTGCATGAGCTTAATCTGAAGAGTACATGATTGAAGATGCACGATACACTGCAACRACGTAAGCTCCCTTCTTTTCCTCAAATGGTATTCCATTACAGTGGCGTCAACACTAACAGACCTAGTAACAGTATTCTCTGGACCCTCAGGATGCTTCCACTTGGACCACAAAATCTTTGGTTTCTCTGCTTGGCCCTTGCTTCAAATGCAGCTCTGCACAATGAGCTTCCATTTAACATCCAGACCCAGCTCACAGAATCTCTGCTGTGCGCCACTGATCTCATCTTAATTTTATTTATCTTTCATCATCAATTACAGCAAACTGGAGCAATGAAGTGGGACTTGAGAACTAGAAAGTATTAAGCATGCGAAAGACAGCATGGTAGATATCTTACTATAGTAATAAAAAGACCTAAATATCATCTAGGAAGCTCATCTCCAGAGAGCACACAAAAATCCTTCCTTTGAGGTACTGCCTAGATAGAGCAATACTTTTTGACCGTGCAGCCATGGCTGTTGTTCTTTGYATCAGCTATATGAAAGTTTCAGAGCGGATAAATGCTTGTTTCTAACAGTATTTGGTAGGTGTTAAAGTTCTTCACATTTAAATCAGGCACCTAAGAAAAAATAAAAATTTCATTGAAGTCATTCATAGCCTGCAGTGGAAAATTAGTATTCAGCCTTTTGAAAGTACCTACATTGCTTAACAAATCAGTTTTTATTAACTTTGAAAGTGCTAGAAGTTGAGACTCTGTTAACARCATTAAATATGTATAATTCCAATATATTTTGCCTAAGGAATGCTCTATTACCTTGCAGTGCTTCAGGCTATACCCCCTTTCTTCTAAAAATCCAGCAGACCACCARCAATGTCATTTAAATTCAACAATCTAAAATGCCTGTCATTCCAGGTTGGAAAACAGACTTTAAGTTAATGGAAAGAGTTGCCAAGATGTTGTTTTCAAGAGGTAAACAACAGGAAACATACTAGATATTATTTTCAGAGCAGAGCAATCCTATATGGTGAGGTTTGGTTGTTTGGTGGGTTTTTTTGTTTGGTTTTTTTGTTTGTTTGKTTTGGTTTGGGTTGTTTTTTKTTTTTAAATTTATTTATTTTTTATTTTTGAAGAATGTTTAAGTTGGACTCAAATAAAAATGAGATTTTTTTTCTGGAAGATTTTAATCTATATTTTCAGATTTCTAATAATCAAAGTGTAAAGTTACATGTTGTCCCAGTACCAGAAGAAGCTAAAGGAACTTAAGCTGCCTTATAAAACATCCAAATGTTTTTTTCAAGTACAGTATTTAAAAAGAAAATACTTTTCCAAGCTTTTTATGTGCTGACCTATTTGTGACATTGGATTCTTGCACTGAAGAGATGTACTTTGAGTACTACTCTATAGTATGTGAATACAAGCACTGCATCAACAGTAGATTGAGAAGCTATTCCATTTTACCAGTGTTAACAACTATATACTTGTATAAATACTATCTTATGAACAGGCTGGCAGAGGAGAACACATAGTGTTTACTTTGTTAGTAGAACTTACAAAAAAGATGAAGAAACAAATCCACCTTCCAAAGTGCTCTGCCATTTTGAGGCTGATGTTTTGTTCTGTATCGGGTTTTTTTAAAATCATGTCTTCTATTCTCTGTAGCTGAAACATCCCAAGGTAGAAACAGAATTTCTATTCAGAGCAGCAGTGAGGCTGTTCAGTATCTGCAGCAGGAACTCCTTCCTCCCAGCTAGCCTTATGATACATGTTTGAATAGGAATGAAATGTGTCCTGATGCTCAGATGCGTTTCTGCCTGCTCTTGCCAGTCAGGTAGCATGCAAGAGACTGCATTCTGCATATGTGGGAGGAGTGTTTTCAGATGCTCTGCTGGTTTCCACTGGTTAGTGCATCTTWCATTTGCTCAGTGCTCCCCACAATGCCCAAACATAACTTGATTAASAAGCTGGATTGATACAAAAAAATTACCAGAGCACATGTAAAATGCCTTAAAACCTGATAGTTTCAAAGTATAACTAGAGGATGAACACAGAACAGGTATGTTTCTGATGGGTCCCACAGTGATCAGTTCTCACCCTCTTCCAGTTAGCAATGTTAATCAATGCAATGGGGAAAAAATAGAAACTCGTTATTGAAGATCTGCAGCCAACACAACTATCATTTGCGTGGTGTACCAGCAGTACGCAGAAGTCTGAGCTCCTTAGCCAATTGGTATATGCAGTGAATGTATAAAATGTCATGACCAGGTTTAGAATAAATGAATTAGAAACAAAAAGGTAGGACAAACTTTGGATGGGAGTTATCTATGCTAGGAAGTACATGGAGGTGTCTGAACACAGTTTCAGTACTGGTTGATATGCCTAAGGCATACCTCGCATGTATAAATGGGAATATCAAGTAGGAGTAGAGATTGTATTACCTCTCCTTTTGACAGTGGTGCAACTGCTACTAGAATATGGTGTCCTTGGTACTTGGACAAGATTACAAAATAATCCCCTCTGGCATTATAATCTATGAATTTATAATCTATAAATTGGAATACCAGCTACAAACCAGCATTTTGGGAAGTCTGCATCTGAAAACAAATGCTATGATTCCTGTCTATCTGTTTTCATTGTAAGTGTCCCAGCTCTACTAATTCCATCCATCGATGCARCAAAACATTTTCTGAAATTCAACTGCATCTGCAGGCCAAATACCTCTCATCATACTATGAAACAGACTACAAAATACTTCAGTTTTCTTATCTGGATTGAGTAATTTTCTTCCATTTATAGCATTTCATATGCTCAYTGTTAGATAAATTGTTTCTTCTTTTTCTTTACAATTTAATTAATGATGGCTATTTCTAATTTACATTAGCAACTGCCTGGAACTAACTTGAATAAGTGTAGCTAATAAGTGTTACCAGCATAATCAGCTTTGACATGAACTTTACAATAATATAAATCCATTGCCTTTCATGGTATTTCTCTTGATTTACACCATTGCAAACGAGTTTAGAACATCATTGGGTTAAAAAAAAAAATCCCAACACACAGACAAATGCAATTCATTAAGTGCTTTGAACACTCAGACCCTTAGACACAATGTCACAAAATCACCTGTGTGTGAAAGCTTTTCTCAGATGACTGAACATGCTGTACATTCCAGTTGGGAGGTTGCTGCCGTAGGTGCTTGTTACAGTTTCCTTTACTGGAATTTTTTTCTTGCTAATTTTTCCAGTTAAACTATTGCTTGATAGCACCCAACTCRCCCCAACTCAGTTCCAAGAAGTGGATCATAACCGTTTTTTTTCAACCCAAGCCATTGGAAAGAGCTGGGTTAGGGAAGTATTTATCTCCTGACACCAATCATCATCAGCCAAATCTAGTTCGCCTTGCTCTTCTTCCCAAAGAATATGTTTGCAATAACGGCTTCAAGTAAGAACAACTCTGCACAGAGTTGCTATGTCTGATTCCTGCATCTGTTCAAGTGTGTTCCCTCTGTGTCCCTTCTGTCTCATAGAATGAACAAACTCCACAGGATCCCACCTTCCCAATTAAAATAGCGATCTCTTCAAAAATTCCTGAATTCCCATGAAAGGAGACCTTCTAAAGCCTAGTGAGATAATTAGTATGACTATAAACACAAACACTCTTGAGAAGAACTGAGCAAAACTTTTGACCTTTTAAAGAAATACATAAAATTATTTCCAGTGCAAATATCAAAAACCAAAGCTTATATCGTATTTTGCACTAATAATGTAGTATTTTTCCTTTACTACAAATGAAAAGTGACCCTAACTTATGTGGATACCTTGGTCTTCTTAAGTATCTGAAAAATGCAACTGGAGAAGCCAGGTCTAATTCAGCTCAGGTTTTAAACAGCAGTCAGCGTAGGCAAACTAGACACTCTTAAACTCTAGTTATTTTCTCTCAAACTGAATTTAAAGTGTTGTCAAACCACGTAAAAACAATCTACTATGACAGATCACTACAACAAAACACACAGAAGATGCACAGAAAATAACAAATTCAAGGTATATTGATAGAAAATGCTGTAGTGGAAAAAGCATTCTGACTAATGTTAGCAGAATCCTAAAACAAAGGAAATCAAACATGAAAAACCTAGACATGTCTGCTCATCTTTAGTCCTCTCTTCTGAAGTGTAGTCATGTCCCTGTGGGAAGTAATATGATCCAAGGATATGAACATAACTTTTCTTGTATCTGTAAACAAGTTAACAACAGCTAGTGAGTTACAACAGGAATGAAATAGAACAGATGTCATTTCAGCTTAATTTTCAGCTGCTTTCTTTTGATGCTTGTAGAGGATAATAAATTTATCAGGTTTTATAAAGGGGATTGAAAATTAAGCTTGCTTTCTTACGGAGATTTGGAAACTTTAAACCTGACCTTCTCATACAGTATTTATAATCCTGGTGGTCCGGAGATGATCTCGCTGATGCCCAAAGGAGAGGCTAGTCTAAAATAGCAATGTTACCATGTTGTTCTAAAAGCCTAAAATGATACAGTGTAGCATRCAAGTATGTATAAGCAAAATGAAAAATAAAATTTGAATAAAATACCTTGTAAGTGACAGATTGCTACAAAAAAAGTTTCAATTTTGAAAGGCTGGACTTCTTTATTGTAGCTAAGGAAACCACTGGCACTTAATGAACCCTCTCCTGTGTTGAATAGCAAAATAAAACCTACTTGCTTTTTTGCAGGGAATCTTGCAAAAAATTACTTAGAAAGAAATACGCCTGTATGAACRTACATGTATGTGCAAATGGGATTATCAACCTTCCCAAACATTAGAGAAATCAAAAACGACAGTCCTGCAGTCACTGCACGCTCATGACTCCAAGGTCATCAATCTCTTCACTGAAGATCATCAAGCACTAAATCATTAGGAGATTAAAGTCTTTACATGCTACTTTATCCTGTAGGGAGAAATTATACTAAGTATCAGGGTTAAATCTCACTGAAAAGAGAGCAACACATGATACATACACACAGAGAAAAAYAGTAGCCAACAAGCCCCTGTAACTCCAGGTAATCATCACATAAAACTGCCCTAATTTAATCCCTGTCGCAAACAGTTCCAGCAGCCCATGATCAATAGGGGCAGTCACAACAATGTGTGGCTGCTTTGCCTTGCCATGTCAGCAGCACAACAGAGGAACAAAGGAAACCACCCTGTCTYGCACCTAAACCACTGAGAAAAACTTCTCATCTGGCATTTCTACCACATTTGGTTTTCATTATTCGATCACTTGCCCCCAGTATATTCCTTTGCATTCCTCAAAGCACCATTTCTAATATATAYGGTATTTACTTTGCATTCATTAAAACACTAGAACAAGGAAATAAGGAAACTGGCARTAATATGCAACAGTTATTTGTATCGTAAGTGTTGGGCATGTCCCTTCACTCTTTCCTAGATTGTTCTCTAATGTTGCAATGGTATCTCAAACCCAAAACATTGCTGGGCTTTTCTTACTGGTTAGCCCCTCTCAATCTTATTTGTTAACATCCACTACATTGAGAAAACTATCCACTCAACATCCTTGGTGTATGACTTGGTTAAATCTCTTTGGTCCAAATGACTGCGAACTACTCAACCACAAAAGACCTTAACAGCAAGTTTTTCTGGTACCTTTTTCAGCCTCCTCAGCCTTTCTTCAGTATTAACATCAACTATAATTTTTGTCCATCTGTCTCAAAAGATGCTTTTTAAAACCAAAGCAATTCTTAACTTGAAAGCATACTGACTTGGATAGAGGAAATGTTTTAAAAAGTGACTGTATATTTAGTGAAAAATAAAAGCACATTAATATGAGAAGCTAAAGAAATCTAATAACAGCTCTTCTTATTGCCATCACATTCTTACAATTTGGTGTTGTTTCTTCAATGCCAGTTCTTAAGGGAATGCTGATAACATTGGGCAGATTGTTTCCAGGCTTCCAGAAGGCAGAAATGTCACAGGTCTGACACATCCAGCATTGTCATGGGCAACACTGGAGCAGCAATGCCAAATGAAGGCTTGAAAAATCTTAAAAACTGTCTTGGACTAGTCCCTGCTGCTGAATCATTGTCACTGGTTTCAGCATGAAGTGAAGGAAAGACATGCATTTGTGCTGCAACTGTTTTACCAATCTATTCAGTAACCGAGATCAAACCCACTGCAAGTAATTATTATTATCACAGGGGCTCTACTAATTTACTAGCAATATTTTTTGTATCTTTCACAGTGAGCTTTTGTAAAATCTTTTTCTCTTTCTTCCCCTTCAAATTTTTTATCAAATTGTTTATGGGGCATTTTCCTACAGTGCTTTTGGATGTTTTGTTGAAAAACAATTTATTGCACAAGAAAACTTCATCAGGAAAGGCAGAATTGTTTACTCTCCATTACAACAGGAATTCCCAGACATTCTTGGCACACATGTAAATTATAAAAGAGAAAGTGTCTCATGAGTAATTTACCATTATTGGCAAAGATGCATGGTATGCAAAGATGCCATATATGACAATGCATGCTATTTCCTTTTCCATTCACACCCATACAGAACTGTACAGTAAACATGTTCAGTGAAAAGTTATTATCACAAGTGTACCTTACATAGTCTCAGCTTAAGGAAACAGCTAGAACTGTATGACCACCAGCTGTCCTCAGTTAACTGTGAACTTACTACAGCAGTTCTATATATGACTTTTTGGGAACAGATCTAGTTTAAGTGGTGCCTCTGGAGGCACATCACCTCGGCAGTTGTGACAGTTGACTGTTTGTTTGATCATGCTCCAAACCAGATCTGAGAAGTTATCTAATTAAAACCCAGGTAGGGAAAACCAGCCACAAGCTCTAGTTTTGAAGGTAGCCACACAACAACATATGAGGTTGTTGTATGAGAAACATACAGCTGGAATGAGAGCTGTGACTGAAGAAATCACAATCTGAAGCTACATTTTGAACAATGCCAAACCTCTCTTTATTAGTATGTATCCAAATTAGGACTTCTTGTTCTATGACAACATGCTAAGAGGCTAGGTAAAAAGTGAACTTCCCTCTTTATGTCTGATATTCTATCAGTTAAAAGCTTGAAACAAATGCACAAAACTTGTTTTCAAAGGAAACATCACAATGAAACATTTGCAGATGAACTCTTTGATTGTGCCCTTCCCTGAAAATATACCCGGGATTAAAAGTATTGCACAGCATAATGTGACAGTTCTATGCCCCAGGAGGCCACAATAAGRAAGAAATATTAGCCTCTATCGTTCTGCTTCTGAATGCCTTTGCTTGCTGAAAGGGCAATTTAGAGGAAAAATGTTCTTGATGTTCTTGATTAATAACCCAAACTTCGACAAACCAACTCACTTCCTTAACAGCCGTAAACTGCCTGTTGTTATTAATTTATTTAGAAATACCTTTTCTGCTTGTTTATATGGGTATGTGTGCCCATGTATCTGGTATTTTAACAAAAGCAGCCTGTGAAAAAGTTTTGTTCAGCATCACCTACGAGAATATCCAGAGATCTTTTACCCTTATTGAAACATCCTCTTTCAAAAAGAATGCTTCAAGTACACAGGTGAAATGAAATCAATTACTTCAGGTGAACTAAGATTTCATATTTAAATTATGTCACATATTTCAGTGTCACCGATGTTAAAAATTGAGTGAATTATGGTGTGTACCCAATTCATTTGGACTTAGACTAATAATCTAAGTACTGAGAAAGACTGAAACAACATGATCAACAAATTGAGCCTCTTCAACTCATGTGAAATTAAATTCTGAAAGCTCAGGAAAATTAGAGAGGCTGGTGTTTTAATGCAGAATTTTCTTTATTTAACATATTTTGAAGCTTCCCTTGTGCCTGTGAAGGACTTGCTATTCCCATTTGCCTGCTTGCCTTTCTTTCCAGTATCCCAGGAAATACCATTTCATTTCCTCTGTAGCAATCTAGCTGGCACAGATTTTTCCTCAAGAAATCGACAGACTAAAAATACTTGAGAAACATTTAATGAAAATTATTTCCTTTCATAGAAATATTAGGGAACTACTATTTTGAGAAAGCTCTTCTAACTCAAATTTGGCCCTGACTTGAAATTCCTATTCAGAAGGGGGGGAAAAAAACCCACCTTTTCTAAAAGGTTAGCTCAAAGAGTATCCTACCACAATGAAGAATTAATCTAGTTGAGGCATTGTTTTAAAAGACATAAACATTCTCCTTTCAGATATTCATTTTCTAGCTTTCCCTACTTCCATTTCGTTGAGGACTAAAACAAGCTGTTGAACACCGTTTCCATCAATGTCTCAGAAAATAGAGTGGACAGGAAATAACCTTGTCAATCATCATATTCAAAAACACAAAAAATTCCTGATGGAACTTTTTCTGACATTTTCTCTGAAGTCTCTAATAAGGGAGACCTTCAGTGTTTCTTGTTTAAGCAATCTCTTCTAGTACACAAGTGCTATTGCACTAAGAAAGTTTTTCTTAGTTTCTAGGAGGAATGTGAAGCAAGCAAGATTCTGGTCCAAACACTGACATTTTTCATGGCAGTACACAGCATTAATGAAGTCCCTCTCAAACTGATTACGCCTATAAGTTAATGACCTACCATTATCACACTGAGAGATCTCATACTGTTCACATGCTTAGGTATGTGCCTATCTTTACTAAATCTTAACAGTCCCATCTGAGTTCTAACAGAGCCAAAATCATACACTGTTATCTACTTGTATGATTGGCTTTGAAAGTATGAAATATTAAATTATTAAAACGGCATCTTTTTAAAAAGCATCCTCAAAATTGCCCAATGTGCAAAAACCCCACTGAAGCATCAAAAAAAACCCCCCACTTCTCACTTAAGTTGTATAATTTTTGCTACTCAGAAGTAAATCATTACTCATATTTTCTCTTTCAAATGTTTTATATTCTTCCCTGAACTCTAAACCTGAAGACACTTCCATTAAATCAGTGTATTAGTAACTCCTATTGTAGTCTTATACACACGGGGTGTGTGCGTGTATATCGGTGAACACTATTCTGAGAAGAGTCCAGAGCTCCTCTAGATCCACCTGCCTTCCATCCATCCCAGTCTCATCATCAGGGTACAGAAAGATGATCTAGATGTGCCCGGCAGCATATTAAACCATCTAAGCCATCCAGCCTGTTGTTAACACACTAACCCTTCCGGCACACTCATGCACGCAGAGTCCTGTATCCTTCAAAAGGTATTCTGAGGCTGCATCTGGGGGCCATACTTGCAAATTAGTTCTCTGGATGGACACCAAATCCTTCTTGAAAGCAGCCTCTGGGCATCCCTCAAAAGCGGGTCTAAAAAGAACCAATATGACTTCTTGCAGTAATAACAATAAACCCATGAGAAAGCACTGTTTGACTGTGGCCTATATAAAATGCTCCTCCTCAGCCAAAACTTTTAAATTTTATTTTCTCACCAAAGCAATTACGAGACCTGTGTTTAAATTCCTAGCAATAGCTTATGGGGGCGGGGGGGGGAAGAAATACAGATGGAAAAGTTGCTATAGTCCTGATAATACATATTCATTAGCTAACTTTTGCACAGAAACTTCTCCCCAAGGTGATTCAAGACCTTGGGAGTTTAACATCCCAACTAAAAATACTTCCTCCACCTTCCAAATACTTAACTCGCATGACAACATTTATTTACATAATATACTTAATTACACAAACATCCTTGGATTTATCATCTTAGATTCAAGGATATCCGTAGCTTTTCAGTAGCTATCATGCATTTTAAAGCAGAATAAATTTCATGGTACATATCAACTGAGCTGGACTAAGCTGACTACTTATTAATCTGGTCATGTAGTTTACAGAGACAACTGAATACATTATTAGCTGTATTGGTCTAATATGATCATAATTAATGTTTGAAAACAGTTCTTTTAAAAGTTATTACTATTATTTGGGATCACCTTTGGGTCTAATTTGGTTTATACTAGGCAAATAGATCGTTTTAAGAATCCTTGCATCATATTCAATTCAAAAATACATATAAGCAAAGCCATGTAAGATGTTTTCTGTTTCCATCAAACTGTTTAAATCTTGTACTTTTACATAACTTGTTTTTTCCATTTTACTCACGCTCCATTTTAAAATATTTTTAGAATAAACTTCCGGGCGTTTTGCAGGGAACACAACCTGCCTATCCAAAAAAGCCCCTGCAGTAAAACTTAGGAAAACTCATGAGGTTTATTAGCAGCTGGTCTTCAAGCCGGTTCATAACGGTTTTTTTCCGCGAGGCGCAACAAGCCCGGAGACACCGACCCCCCGACACGCAGCGTTACATCCTTGCAAGCAACGAACCCCACCCCAGGCCCTGGGGCTTTGCTTCCCGAGACAACCCAGCGCCGGGAAGCGGCCGGCCCGCCCGCCCCGGGCGGCGGGCAGCCGTGGGCAGCGGCCCYGGCAGCGCTGCCCGCCCCGCCCCGCCCCAGGCAGACGGCCCCCGTCCCCCCGCCCGCCGGCACCTCGGGATCTTGTGTCGTTATCGTGAAGGGTCAGCTATTTATATTTATAGTTCAGGGCTTTTTCTTTCCGAGTGGCATTCCGAGGCGCTGCCGGGGAGGGTTGGGGGGGTGTGGGGGGCACACGGCTGCCCATCGGGGCACATTCGCGTCCCACCGCTCGCTGCGGGAGAGGGACGGGGAGGAGGAGTAAGGAGCGGGGAGAGGAGGAAGAAAGCCAGCAGGAGCGAGGAGCGGCAGAAGATAAAGGCAGGCAGGCGGAGGGAGACAGGGCTGGGGGGGACACACACACAGAAAAGGAGAGCAGCATGGGGGAGAGAGGGGGGACCCGCGAGGGAAGGAGGGCGCCGGGCCGAGGGGAGCGGGGGCCGAGGAGAGCACGAAGCGCAGGGCGGGGGAGCGGCGGGCAGAGCCGGCCCGGCCCGGCACCCACCTGGCACCGGCACACAATGTCCGACTCCGTGGCCAGCAGGTCGACCACCTTGCCCTTGCCTTCGTCCCCCCACTGCGCCCCCAGCACCACCGTCACTTTGTTACCGCCCGGCTCGCTGCGCGCCCGCTTCAGCCCGCCGGTGGGGTGGCTGCTGCGGTCGTTGGACGCTCGGGTGCCCGACATGGTGGGTGGGAGGGTGGCTGGAGCCGCCGCCTCGCTCTGCCTCGCTCCCCGCCGGCGCCGAGCCCAGCCCCTGCGCGCTGCCCGCGCTGCGCCGCCGCCGCCGCCCTTTAACGGCGCCGCCGCGCCGCCATGGGGGAAGGGGCAGGGACGGGAAGCGGAGGGGAGGGAGGGAGGGAGGGAGGGGAAGGGGGCGCC